>SNQJ01S0058168.1:76339-101030 GCA_010110895.2 Picea sitchensis
ATATGTCTAGGGCCCCTGGACATATTCTTGGGTACTCATGTCTAGGACATGGGTTGATCCTTTCTCTTGTACCTTGGTGGATAAGACCCCAAAAATGTTTTGGGGCAACCTAATCCTTGATTAGGTGTTTGTTGGTGTATGACGCTCTTTGAAGGTGGGCATGACCACATGAGGGATGTATCCCATATGCAGTGATGATAAACTTAAAAAGGTCACAAAGAGAATTAAATGGACATGTGTAAACCTCTCCTAAACCCTCCACCCTTGGTCTTGTTAGGCTTGATTTTGTCTGGGGTTTCTGTTTTGTATTTTTAGGGGTTAATACAAGAAATAATTAATTAATAGAAATTGAAAATATATTTAATTAATATTTATATTAATTAAATATATTATTTTTATTATTATTTCTTTTATTTATCCCTCACCCAAAAGTATAAATAAATACCCCTCCCTCTTTACTAAAACACTTATTTTCTATCTCTCTCCTAAGTGTGGCGGATTTCTCTTTGCAACACATCAGCCCCTCTTTGCAACAGTTTGGCCTCTCCTTCAATAGATAGGCCCCTCCTTTCAACAGATCCTCCCCTCCTTTCAACATTTTGGCCTTTCCTCAAACAGTTTGACCTCCTTGTAGTGGTCAACAGCTCCTTCAGTGGCATACTTTTGTGGTTGATCTGTCCCAGGTTCTTACTGATTGGTTTCTCCTATTGTGTGAAGTGTGTTAAGTACATTCCTCTATTGAGAACACTTGTTGCTGCCCTTTGTGATCACTACCAGCCAACAAACCCTCTTCATTAGTATGTCGTCCTCTATCTGAGTGTCTTGTAAGGGTTGTGGCATACTAAGTAAGGTGGTTGGGCCATGCTTAAGATAGTTGTCCCACCTCCTCGCTGCTATGTTCTTGCATGAGGGTTTGTGGAGTGTTCTTGTATGAAGTTCTGGTGGATTTTTAACAGTCCTATAATTCTCTTTGGCTAGAGGTCTCACCCATGAGGTAGATCCATGATATTGGACCTTTTCTGAGCATATATTAAGTGGCTCTTCATCTCTTATATGTGGCATGAACACCTTTAGTGATCACAGGTGAGACTTCAACGTATGTGACCTGTTTAGTTTATTATTGTTTAGATCTATTGTTCTTTGATTCTAAAAGTTTATTAAATGTCTTAATCTGTTCTCTAGACTATCATTGCTCAGATCTATATCAGATCCATAGATTAGATCTATTTTAGTTTATATCTATATCTTTAATTAGATCTGTTTAGATCTATATCAGATCTATTAATTAGATCTGTTCTTTTGTTTAGATCAGAACTAGTGTTTGTTTTTTGTCTAGATCTAATCATATGATCTTGCTTTCTAGGAAATTGAATTTAGTTGAATCTAATTACTGCCAGTTTAGATCTGAGTGTTGTACACACTCATAATTTATTTAAAAATTCAAATCCATATTGCTATTCTTGCTCTGATCTGATTTTCTATGTTCAACAGTTCAATATTGTAGTGGTTTATTGTTCTAATGTTTTTCTATCTAACTGTAATTTAAAAGACAGTAATTGTTTGCCCTACTTCCCCAATTTTAACATAAAGTATTCCCACCTTATGTTCAAGGCACAACAGATAGGATAGCCATTCTTCTAAATAAGAAGAACATAAGAGCAATCAGTGCCCCTCCAAACAATCTCAAGGAACTGCTATGTGTGGTCAAGGACCCAAATATCCCTAGGTCGCACAAAGGCATGTACCAAATTCCATGCCCATGTGGGAAGACCTACATTGGAGAGATAGGAAGAACAATTGGCACAAGAATCAAGGAACATAAGGTAACATCACTCATAGCGGGATTAAGAAATCATCTCTTGCAAAACATGCTCATAAAACCAAACATCACATTATGATTGAGGATGTTAAGGTTCTTGCAAGAATGGATCACTAGTCCAAAAGATGGATAAGGGAGGCCATTGGAATCTCCAAAAACCCAAACTTCCTAAATAGCGATGATGGGTTGATATTGAGTAGAACTTGGCTTCCTATCTTTTTATAATTCTTGACTTGTGTGGCCCCCGATCTTCGCTCTCTTTGTCTTAAACATTTTCAGTGCAAGGCCTCTTTTTACTTTCCTCTTTGACTTGATTGTTTTTATGATCATTACTTTTTCCTTGCTTTCTTGCTTAATATTATTTTATTAGCTTGATATTGATTTGTTTTCACTCTTTTATAATAATTATTCCATTCCCTCCTTTGTTTTTATTCTCTTTATGGGTTTTAATTTATTATATTTTATTTGTATCTTTTTGTTGTCCTCATTATTCTTTAATTTTTTTATTTTTATTTTTGTATTTTCATTAATGTTTATTGTGTGGTTGATTTTTATTCACATTCTTTTTATGTTGTGGCCTCCTTCTTATTATTATAATAATCATTATTATGATTAATATTATAAGTACTATTACATTATTATTATGTTTAAATAATTAATTTTATTTTTTTATATAACTTTTTAAGCAACTNCCTCCTTTGTTTTTATTCTCTTTATGGGTTTTAATTTATTATATTTTATTTGTATCTTTTTGTTGTCCTCATTATTCTTTAATTTTTTTATTTTTATTTTTGTATTTTCATTAATGTTTATTGTGTGGTTGGTTTTTATTCACATTCTTTTTATGTTGTGGCCTCCTTCTTATTATTATAATAATCATTATTATGATTAATATTATAAGTACTATTACATTATTATTATGTTTAAATAATTAATTTTATTTTTTTATATAACTTTTTAAGCAACTTATTTTTAATCCATATAGATTTATTTTAACCTTATCTTTTGAGATTTAATGTTCTTATGTTTCTGGTGCAGGAGACATGGAGACATCATTCCAGGATAAATGAAGGTCGACTACTAAAAAAACACAAGTTACAACATTATTTATGAATACACTTCTCTACTCCTTATCTTGACAATTTGTCTTTTATCCTAATGAAGAGCCACAACAATGGGTTTGAAACGTTGACAAATCAAATGAATTCTATCATAGTTCAAACTATGAATTCCACTCTCACAAACATGACCTGTGAATTTTCAACGATTAATATAAAAAATGTGTTTTTCTATGTGTAATGTTTTTTTAAAAAGGTGTAAAATTGTCTTTTTAATGGGAAATTTATTTATTTTTAAAAGTAAGTTTTTTTTTTTTAGAAACTTATTTAGAGAGTTTTTTCAATATAAATTAAAAATAAAAAAAACGTATAAAATGTAGATTTTAAGTGTTTTTTTATTCATTTTTTAAATGTAAATTTAAAAGAATATTAATCATTTTTTCTTTTAAAACATGATTTTAAATGTTTTATGTTTATGGTTGCAAATTTTTATTTTTTTCAAGATATATGTTTGTAATGGTATCGATTGTCAAGATAGGAGCTGATTTTAAGGTTTTTATTTGCAGTTGTATCAGTTGTCAAACTAGGAGCCAATTTTAAGGTTTTTATTTGCAATTGTACCAATTTTCAAACTAGGAGACAATTTTAAGGTTTCAATTAAATCATAATTTAACTTTGAAAATAAAATTGGTGCTACTTGAAGCATCACTTTTCTATTTGAGGGTCAATTTTAAGGTTTTGTCTGTAACAATATTGGTTGTCAAGGTAGTGATTTCAAACAAGTCACAATTTTAACCACCCCCCTAGACAAGGGTTCTATTGGTAGCACAAATTTTTTATTTAGGGGTTTATTTTAGTGTTTTTTCCCCAAAAACATGGGTTTTTAAGGCTAGAGTTCTTGTTTTTAGGTCATATTTCTTGTTAATTCGGTAACTATGTTTAGTGTATTCTAAAAGTAATTGGACTTCTTTGTGTGGGTCTTTCTAGATTATATTCTCATCTATTCCAGAGATAAAAATGAACATGAGGAACACTTTCTATTAATGTTATCATAGTTAAGAGAACACAAATTGCATGTCAAGTTGTCTGAGTGTTCTTTATTTTAGAAATAAATTCACTATCTTGGTCATATTATTTCAAGGGAAGGAATTTTTATGGGCTCTGAAAAGGTGAAGGCCATAATGGATTGGCCAGTACCAAAAACTTCTCATGAGGTGTGAGACTTCATGGGGATATATGGGTACTACCAAAGGTTTGTGGAGGGGTTCTCAAATATTACAAAACCCATCACTACCTTGCACCGCAAGGGAATCAAGTATGTGTGGATCGAGGAAATGTGATGCCACATTCATCAATCTTAAGAGATCACTAAATAATGCATCGATCTTACAAGTGCTTGATATGGATAAAGAATTCAAAGTCTGTACATATGCCTTGAAGAAAAGTTTGGTTGTTGCATTAATGCAAGATGGGGGAGTAATAGTGTACATGTCTCAAAAGTTGAAACTTCATGAGGAGATTTATGCCATGCATGATTTAGAGTTGGTAGTAGTGATGCTATCTATAACACTTTGGAGGAATTATCTTGTAGGGTGAATCTTTGTGCTGAAAATTTATTACAAGATCTTGAATCATCTCTTCACATAAAGGGATCTAAATGCCAAGTAGAGGTGATGGAGTGAATTTATGAGTGAATATGAGTTTGGAATTTTGTACATCAATGGAAAGGAGAATTTGGTGGTTGATTCCTTGAGTAAAGGGCCACATATATTCTCCTCGGTGCCATTAAAGGTAGATTTGAGGGAGAAAGTGTTAGGATAGATTCTTGGATATAGTTAGTATTTAAAGGTTACATTAGCACTTCAAATTGAGAGGAAGTTAAAGATTAAGTTTGAAGGGTGAGGCAAATGACTTTTTATGATTTCTAGGGAGGATGTACATCTGTTGGCACAAGGGCATACCTATGGTTCAACACTTCAACAACGCACCAACAAAACCCTAACTACCCACCCTTTCGTCAACACCTGCGAAGTAGATGAAGTCTCACCCGAGTTAGAGACATGGGTGGTTGCAAGACTCAAGTGTCTACAACCTAGATGGGACACAGATCTGTGATTACAATACTTAACAGAGAACTTAGCAGTTAACATTCATCAGTATTTAACCCTTATTCACATAGCAGGTTGAAACCCTAACTATAGAGCAATGTAGTATTCAACAATATCTAATACCTCGAGCACTTAGCATATAGAAATAGATCAGATCTAGCATTCATTCACATTACCAAGCACTAAGCTACTATATCAAATGCATCTAGCATATATCACTACACTAAGCATAGATCACATCAATAACATAACAACTATAATGCACAAAGAAAACACAACACAGGATATACGTGATTCACCCCAGTGTGGGGCTACACCCACCAACTCTTCTCTTATTTATTGTCTTGTTTCAATCTTCTAAAAGCACAGAGCTTTAAGAACCCACGCTGCATAGGAGAGGATATATGTGCGCATCTCTCTAGATCCTCCTTCCCTGAGCTAGGTTCAAGCACAAATCCTTCTTACAATCTACACACAGGCTTCTTACAATCACTTGCACTTAGCTCTGCAAGTTCTTAACACAGAGTATGCACGAAGCATCCACAACTATTCACACTTAGTTCACTGGCCACATTACACATCTAGGTCTCTCTTACTTACGTCACCTAGATTTCTATTTATACATTACAAAAGGGCCTAAACATGGGTAAACCATGGGCTGACATCCCATACATGTTACATAAACCCTAAACCCAAAAATGCCCTAAGGAGGGGACGAGATCCCATGATATTCGCTTCTCCTTGCGCTCTTCCTTCAAACAGCCTATCGAAGTCCTGAAATTGGTAAAACATGAACAAGGTTCTCCAAAACTTGGTCAAGGGACAACATGCCCCCAACACTCACCTGTGACTCATCCCGAGTCACTTTGATCTGGGTAAATCTACCTCAAATACCTCGATCTTGATTTGATATGCTTCGACCTATTGCTTCACCAAAGCCTCGTGATGGGAGAACTCTTGAATAACCTTCTCCATCACAAGTCCTTCCAAGCATTGTTCCACTGTGGTGACCACTTGTTCCAGTTATGCACCTCATCCTTCAATCTCCTCAAAAAGTATGCAAGTTGCATCTTGTATTGGATGGAGTCACTGAGTCAATTCCATGACCTTACTCTATATGGCATGGACTTGCTTCTGAACTATGCATTGTTCCTAGAACCGTTTCATCCTCTCGACCACTAGTAGTGGCTTTAACTACGCTTGCACTGTTGTTTATTGNATTGGATGGAGTCACTGAGTCAATTCCATGACCTTACTCTATATGGCATGGACTTGCTTCTGAACTATGCATTGTTCCTAGAACCGTTTCATCCTCTCGACCACTAGTAGTGGCTTTAACTACGCTTGCACTGTTGTTTATTGTTTCTTGGCCTCCTAAAGCTATGACTCCAATGTCCTTAGTTCAAGGTCCTCTGCAAGGTGCTCATAAGTTTGTGCACTTCGATTGTTGAGTTGTTTACATCCTAAGGCCAATGCCTTGATTCTTTGGACTACGCTTTGGGCAGTTTCTTCTCTCTGGTCTCACACTTCCTATGAATTGCTTAGCACTGCTTGTAACTCCAATTTTACTATCCTTTGTTGGAGATAATGAATGGATTCAAAAATCTTTCCTACTTGTCTTTCCACTAGGTCTTCTTCCATCTGTTCTAAGCCCATCATAGAGCGAAGTGTTCTAGTGACTTCTTCTTTAACTCCAATCTGTTGTGTGAACAACTGTTCCTTCTCCTTCTGGATTTGCACTCTATCCTCTGCAAACTTGTCTTGGATGTCATATTTTTCCTGTTGCGCAACCCGACATTATTCTATGGCTTCCTCTTTTTCTTTCTTTAAGGCCTCTATGGCCTGCTCTTTTTCTTCCTGAACATGATGAAGGTGATCTTCGGTTGCATCTACTATTTGGCGTAGTTGGGAAGGTTCGTCTCTCAACTCTGTTCCTTCTAATGACGGGGGCGCAGTAGACACTGCATGGCTAGAGTGGAGGGCTTGTTGTACCCCTTTCAGCTCTGCTTCAATTCTTTTATACATGGTCTCTTATTTGGCTTCGTTGTGTTGTAAGATGTCTTCTAAGGTATCTGAGACAATGACGATGATGAAATCTATGTCATCCATCATTAACATAGTCTGCATATGTGGTTTAGTAGCTTTGGAATTCTTCCGTGATGTAGGTTTCRTGGSGGGAAACCATTATTTTCTTGGAGGTCTYAGCTTCGTCAATAGGGTCCCTAGGCAGTGTTACGTCACCATGTTTATGTGTGTCTTCTTCTCCTTTGTCCTCTTCCTTGTCTACTTCGTCATCACCTCCCCCTCGAGGTGATTCAAAATAAGTCTCTTCTGATGCGGTGTTCAGGCCCTGTACCTCTTCCTGTTTCTTCCTTATGCTACTGTTGGGTGCATCATACTCTTCGAGAGTAATCACCGGACTTCCGATGAGGTCGATGTCAGACAGTTCTGCCTAGTTGACTAGTATAAGGAACTCTGTAGGACATTCCTTAGTGATTTCTTCCATGTCCTCCTCTATGATTTTATAGTAACTCTACATCTCTTCTTTGTGTTTGTCTCCACATGCAATGATATAAATAAAATGTCTATCTGCACGAAACTTCACAAATGGTCTGAACCTATGCAGGGTGTTCGATGTCATCCAAGGGAAAGACTCAATATCCTTCTTCAACTATAGGTAGTAGGTGTGGAACACAACATTTGACTGCCATTGTTTTGTCATGTCACTCGAATACCAGAGCGTGGTGAACTTCACAACTAAGGGTTCTGATGGCTCAATCTCAGGGAAGGTTGCACCTTCTGGCATTTCCCAATCAATAAAAGCGATGAGGATCAGCAACCAACTGAAGTGAAACTCATATCCCTGATCCCAAGCTTCATGAAAATATTTCTATAACTGGTTGATGAGGTATCTCACCCAGTTAATTTGTATCCCTTCCACGCATTTTCCCGCGAGGTCAACAACGAACCGTGTGACCTGCGTGGGTCTGTTCTTCCTTACTATATTACCAATGATCAACTGGTAGGCTAGGCACACTCTGCCATTCCGAATGGAGGCTACCTTGTAGCCTCACTTCGCCTTTTCCACATCGCCATAGGTATCTTTAACCTTTTGTGCCAGGGCACAATCTGCAGCCTTCCCTGGATAAAATTCTTGTGGGTCTGGTCCTTGCATGCTTAGTCTGGTGATTTGATGGATCAACGTCGAATCTAAGGTGATGCATCTGTCCATCCACAGATAAAATCCATGTAAGCAAGACAACAGGATTTTAACGCACGTGTTAACCTACTAGTGCCTTCCAAAGTGTGGTATCTTCATCACGTTCAAGATAGTGGACATTGCGATGTCCATAGTCCATGGCTGGGGGATGATCTTCGACTTCTTTCCCTTGTTCCTTGTTAAGTACTTGTGTGGGGTGAGAATTCCATGGTTCTTGTGATCTCCCAAGTTGAAGTCATTGATATTCAACATCATGATTTATCCTAACTGTAGTCCAACTGTGTGTATCCCCTTTAGGAGGTACGCAGTGATCAAGGTGTAGTTGAAGTCCCTCGGGACACTGTCACGGCTCACCGTGCCAGCTAGAGGCAGGATATAATTGGGTAGGATAGAAGAGATGAGATTTTCATTCACCAAGTCATCATGATGCTTGGTTCATTTATTTTTCACAGCTCAGGATGGTCCAGATCCATGGGCAGTCGACGGGGATGCTTTCACTCCTCTCGTTGACAAGGATTGGACTCCTGTATACATGACATTATTAGCCATGAGGTCTATGAGGATCTCTTCGATATATTTCTCTACTTCGTTGAAGTTACCCGACATGCACGCTCAAAATTGGGTAGCTTAGGTCGGTGATCAAATACTCGATGTAACAGAACGGGTGGCAAGCTCTCAATAGGCACTACGCAAAAGAAACTAGTTCTCTGTGGGCTCGAATAATCATTGTTTTCAAAAGTTTTCTCGGTTTAATGCTCGACGGGATAAATAGACAATGTCGTAACAGACTCCTCCAACGGGCAGGAATGCCTCAATCAATCCAATTCCACCCATTATGGTGTGGTCCTAATGGTCTAATGGCAATATTTCTAGCCATAACTGCGGTTCGAGCCGTTTTGGAGCGTCGGGCTAACGGTCAAGACTCCTCCAACGGTCATATTTATTCTCCATGGAGAAGTGCCAATCTTTATTGTTCTAATATTCCGACAAAGTTCCATTTCTGCAAACCTTCCTTCTGTGAAGTCCTCCCTGGAACTTCCTGAAACTTTTCTAACTTTTATTTCTTCTTACTGAGCTTTCTAGCTTTCTTTCCTGAAATATGAGTCACTGGTTTCCTCTTTCCATTATTGTTCTTATATCGTCTTGGAATATTAACTTCGCACTGTGGAGGGTCTTTCATATTTTCTGAGAGTAATACTTCTTCTCTTTTCGAGGTAGGTTCTCTACTCTCCTGTATAGACAGGTATTTCAAGTCTTCATGTGTTCTTTCAACTTTGAATTCCAGATGTTTGGTCCTCGGTAGCTTCGACTAATCCTCTTGTTCTTCCAGTAAGTGCACTATTCTCCTAGCCATGAAATCTCTTAGTTATTTCTTTTTCTGTTCTAGATCCTCCTTTTCTTGTTTCCTTCGTATCTAATCTTTCTCAATCCAGGCTTTTCCTAGCAAAATAGCAAATGGGGCGTTGTTCTCAAAAAATTTAACGATCTCAAATTATTCCTTTGTCGAAGTTCCATGAGCACTCATAGTTGTCTGGGTAAGTCTTACACATAGGTTTATCAACTTTCCTCTAAATAATCCTATTCCTCCCAATGAAGGAACCATAGCAGGCTTTCCCAAAAGTTCCCAAGTTCTTTCTGTCATCATATTCACCTGTGTTTCCTCATCCAGAACACAGTCTATGTTGAAGTCTCCTATTCTTGTTTCTATGCATTCCTTCTCTTGTAATATCTCTGATAAGTTGATATCACTGTGATCACTCAGGGTTTCTTTCATCTGTAATAATATGATCTCTGATTATTTCTGGGATCCTATCAGATACTTATCTTCTTGGCATGTCTCATAGTTTTCTTGTATCATATTCATCTTTTCAAATTTAGCAATCATTCTAGGGAAATCCAAAACTTCATGGTCCATAGATTTACAACAAAGACAACTAGGGCCTCTACCAGGGAATTCCTTAGTAAGATGTCTCGGTCTTCTATAACTATAACAAAGAGTTAATCCTCTCTTTATTTTAAATGACCCCCAACCTATCATGTACTGTGCGCTGGGATCACAGTAACTAACCTACAAAAAACTATTTCTAGGATCCTGCATCCATTTGTTAGTCCAAACATTCTTTCTATGCATAGGAATAACATATATTTCACTATTTTTATCAGATCTATTCATATCCAATCTTCTTTCTTCTAACTGTGCCCTAGTTTTCAGACTAGGACAAAATATATTAGACATACCTAGATCCATTCTTTTGAAACAAAAATTTTCACTTATCTTACCTTTCTCAGAGCACAAAGCTTTAAGATCTTACCTCTTTCTTTAAATCTGATTCCTTTCTTAGCATAGAGCTTCGCAGTCAAGTAGAATACTACATACTAAAGCAGCAGATCTACGCACAAAGCTTTATTTTCTTCAGTTCCCAGCAATCACAGTTTCAGGTCCCAACAACAGAACCATTTGTTGGCACAGGGGCATACCTAGGGTTCAACACTTCAACAACGCACCAAAAAAACCTTAACTACCATCCCTTTAAGCAACACCTACAAAGCAGATGAAGTCTCACCCAAGGCAGAGGTAGGGGTGGTTGCAGGACTCAAGTGTCTACAACCTAGATGGGACACAAATCTGTGATTACAATACTTAACAGAGCACTTAGCAGTTAACATTCATCAATATTTAACCCTTATTTGCATCATAGGTTAAAACCCTAGTTACAGAGTAGTGCAGTATTCAACAAGATCTAATACCTCTGGCACTTAGCATATAGCAATAGATCATATCTAGACTTCATTCACATTACTAAGTACTAAGCTACTATATCAAACACATCTAGCATATATCACTTCACTAAGCATAAATCACATCAATAACATAACAACTACAATGCACAAAGAAACCACAACACATGATATACATGGTCCACCCTAGTGTGGGGCTACGCCCACCAACTCTTCTCTTATTTATTGTCTTGTTTCAATCTTCTACAAGCACAGAGCTTCAAGAACCCACTCCGCATAGGACAGGATATCTACACACACCTCTCCAGATCCTCTTTCCCCAATATAGGTTCAAGCACAAAGCCTTCTTACAATCTTCACATAGGCTTCTTACAATCACTTGAACTTAGCTCTGTAAGTTCTTAACACACAATATGCATGAAGCATCCACAATTGTTCACACTTAGCTCACTGGCCACATTACACATCTAGGTCTCTCTTACTTATATAGCCTAGATTTCTATTTATACATTAAAAAAGGGCCTAAACATGGGTAAACCCATGGGTTGGCATCCCATACCCGTTACATAAACCTTAAACCCAAAAATTCCCTAATAAGGGGCCGAGATCCCACGATCTCCTCTTCGCCTTGTGCTCCGCCTTCGACCAGCCTGTCGAAGTCCTAAAATTGGTCAAACCTGACCAAGGTTCTCAAAAAATTGATCAAGGGCCAACAACATCCCTAAGGGAGGACATATCTAAATCATTATCCTAAAGGAATCCCATAAATCACTTTATTGTGCACATCCTTATGTGAAGAATATGTATGAAGACATCAAGAAGATTTTATTTTGGGTAGGGAAAAAGTGTGATGTAGTTTAATTTGTCACTAAATGCCATGAATTTCAACATGTAAAGGCCAATGATCACCACCACCTAGTGGGACTCTTACAATCACATGGCATTCCTATGTCTAAATGGGAAGTCATTTCCATGGATTTTGTTGTGGGATTGCCTCTCATGTCACAAAGGAATAATTCCATTTTAATTGTAGTTGATAGACTGACGAAAAGTGATCATTTCATTCTAATAAAATAAAATTATGATATCAATGATGTGGTGCAAGCATTTATAAGTGAGATTTTTCATCTTCATGGGTTCCCTAGGAAGATCATCTCAAATAGAGACTCTCAATTTATGTCCATGTTTTGGACAAGTTTGCAATCAACGTTGAGGACTCAACTGAACTTGAGAACAACATATCATCATGAAATGGATGGGAAAATGGAAAGAGTTAATTACATTATGGAAGAAATACTTAGGATGTATGTTATGGATAATCAAACCCATTGGGAAAATTACTTACCTTTGGTGGAGTTTGCTTACAATAACATTTATTGTAGCTCAATTAGAATGCCTCCTTATCAAACTCTATATGGAAGGCCATGTAGTGTAAGTTTTAAAATTTTAAAGTGAAACAATGCATATATTTTCTTAAGCAAACAAAAATAACAACAATGGCACACACACAATACATAGAGATATACCTTGGAAACCCTTAACCGGGAAAACCAACAACTATTAGAGTCGCACCTCTATCTTCTTAATCATATTAACTTCATCATTCACAATACAATATAGAGGTATTCTATGGAATCCAAAACCCTAAACCATTAACCCACATTAGATTACAACCCTAATCCCTTAACTAGATTAGATTACAATGGGTTGAAAAACCATTGGATGAAAACCACAAAACATGCCAAAAAATAGACCAAAAATAGCCCAAATTGTTTGGTTGAGGGACACCAAAACTTGAGATAGGGGAGGCATTGCTTCTCTAAACCAAGAGAAATTCTCGGTACTAACAAAATTCATCAATGAGTCTACAACATTCTTCAAAGTGTTAACCTTCACCAACATAACCATCTTCTCTTCAAACTTGTCTCTCACAAAGTGGCACTAAACACCAATATGATTCATTTTAGAATGATAAGAATGGTTTTTTTCTAGAAATATTGCACTCTAGTTGTCACAATGTAACCTTACAGCTTGTTGTATAAACCTAATAGCTTAACATGATCTTTGTAACCTTACAAATTCCTTACTTGTGTGAGTGGATGCCATGTATTCAACATATGTAGTTGAGAGTGCAACTACAACCTATCTCTTTCCCATCCAATTGATTTCTCCTCCAAATAGGTTAAACACATAACTACTTGTAAATATTATGTGATCTATATCTCCAGCCTCATCTGCGCCAACAAAACCATGCATATCTAACACTATGTATGGTTCAAGTCTTCCTTGGTAGCATATTGCATAATCTATAGTGCCATATAAATACTTGAAATCCCTGTTTACAATTGTCTAATGTTCCTTCCTTGGTTTTGCATATACCTACTCAAAACTCCCAATGCATGGGAAATGTACGATCTGGTACAAATCATTGTACTATCATAGGAAACACGAGACATGTCCTCTTCCTCGTCTTGTGTCTCAGGGTACTAATCTGCAGACAACTTTGCATCTATAGGAAGAGGGGCTTTGACCGATTTACATTCCCACATATTAAGCCTATGCAATACTATCTCAACATATTTCCTCTTGTTCAACCAAAATTTCATGTTTTCCTAATCTCTTTTAATTTCCATGCCAAAAACAAAATTTGTAGCACCAAGATCTTTCATATCAAATGCAAAAGACAACTGAGTTTTGACATCCTTGGTGATTTCCTTGTTCTTTCCAATTTGCAACACATCGTCAGCATACAAGACCACATAAATAAAATGAATGGACTACACACAATGATCAACTTTGCTTCTTGAGAAACAGAGTCTTGATATATGAGTATCAAAATTTTGATACAACATTCTTGGAGATTGTTTTAATCCATATAGGGAATTTTTCAACTTGAAAACTCGTTCTTTCTCTCCTTTCACTACAAAAACTTCTAGTTGTTTCATGTGTATTTATTCTTCAAGATCCCCATGTAGGAATGTTTTCTTCACGTTCATTTTCTCTACTTCAAGATAAAAAATAACAACAATAAATAAAAGAAATTGAATAGAATTTAATTTAGCAACAAGAGAAAAAATTTCACCATAATTAATTCCCTCTACCTAGGAATATCCCTTTGCTAATAAGTAAGCTTCGTATTTCTCCACTTTACCTTCTTCATTCAATTTTTTCTTAAAAACCCATTTTCTACCAATGGGTTTTCTTCCATGTGGAAAATCAACTAGATCCTAAGCCCCATTCTTATCCAAAGTAGTCACTTCCTCAACCACGAACTTCTTCCACAGTTTATTATCCTATGAATCTACTTTCTCCCTAATAGTTCTGGGGTCATCATCAGTAATAGATAAAGAAAAAATATCATTAAAATCAGGTGGATTATACCTTTCTAGTTTCCTTCTTTCCCAAACCAATATCCTCAAAACTAGAGTATGAGGTTCTTTTTCTTATTCATCTTCTTATGTTGAGTTAAATTCTTCATCTTTCAACTAAAACTATATTATCTTTTGTTATTTTCCCTTGTTAGGAATTATTGTTCGGAAACATATTTAACCTCTCTAAAAACAACATCATGATTGTAAACAATCTTCTTATATACTAGGTTCTAAAATTTATAACCTTTTATACCATCTTTATAACAAATGAAGATACATCTTTTAGCTTTATTATCTAGCTTATTCCTATTTTCCTTTGGAAATGTACATAATCATCATAGCCAAAAACTTTGAGATGTTTAAGAGAGGGTTTCTTACCAATCCATGCCTCATGCGGAGTTTTGTCAACCAATTCTAATGAGGGTGATTGATTTACCAAGTAACATGCAATATCCACTACCTCTGCCCATAATTCTTATCCTAACCCGACACCACTGAGCATGCTCCTTTCATTTTCCATCAATGTCATATTCATTTTTTTATGTAACTCCATTATGTTGAGGTGTGTATGGAGTAGTCTTTTGCCTTTTAATTCCACACTTCTTATATATTTTCCTCGAATTCATTTCTGCAAATCTCTCCACCATTATCTATCCTCAACACCTTTATTTTATTGTTTGTTTGATTCTCTACAAGAGCCTTAAAATCTTTAAATTTATCAAAGACATCAAATTTATTTCAAAGGAAATAAATCCATTTGTTCCTTGAGAAATCAACTTTGAATTAACCATAATGCATAGATTTACCTAATGAAGGAACACACATAGGTCCAAACACATCACTATTTATCAACTCTAATATGTTTTCTCTTATAGCACAAGATGAGAATCTTACCCAATTTCATTTACCTTATATGCAATGTTCACATAAATCGAAATCTAGTGTGCAATTACACATACCTTCAACCATACCTTTACCATGTAATGATCGAATGCCTTTCTCTCCAATATGTCCTAGTCTTTGATGTGATAGCATTGTATTTCCTCCAAAGATAGTAGGGAATATGTCTTCTTCATTTCCACCCTCGGGAACAAAACAAATATTACACCCATCAATTATAGTACTTTCTAATAGCATGCATATATTTCTATTATGAAATCCCCTTATCAACAACATTGATCCTTGAACCATTTTGTGGGTTTCATTTTCAAAAAAAGTATATGCTTCACTTATCTTACTTACATATATTAAGTTTCTATATAGATCTGGAATGTGCAAAACCCAAAGGAGTGTTCTATTCCTTTCATCCTTTATTAGTAACTTAACTCTTCCACGTCCTATTATTCTAGTTGTTAAGTCATATCCTAAGAAAACATCACCTCCATTATACTTTTCATATTCACAAAACCACTCCCTATAAGGATTCATATGAAAATAACCACCTGAGTTGATCAACCATACATCACGATATGAATGCATTCTTGTAGAATCCAAGTACACATCCCCTCCTTCCTCTGAGGAGGTCTTCCCTTCTATTGAAGGAACATTATCAGATCCATTCCCTTTATCAACACTTTTGGATCTACAATCCTTTAGTGCCCATATATGTTTCTACCATTTCCTTAAATATTTTCCTAAATATTTAGATCTTCCTCTACATTTAGATCACCCCCTTAAAGACCTATTTTTACTTCAATATTGGGGATTACGTCTTACAAATAAGGCATCCTTGCTCTGACTATCCATGTATTTCTACCTCAGTTCTTTTGATAGAAAGGATGCAACCACATCATCAAACTTCAATGTGGTTGCAATTCTCCCAATAGATCTAACAATACTATCCCATGAATTTGGAAAACAAAATAGTAAACTAATGCACTTATTTTCATCAGAAATTTTAATGTTGGTAGAAAATAGCTAACTTACTATAGTATTAAAGGAATTTAGATGCTTTGTCACAGAGTCTTCGCCATTCATCCTTAGGAGGTGCATCTTATTTCAAAGGAAAAGTTTGCTTACTAGGGACTTACACTGATACAAAGTCCCTAACTTATCCCAAAACTACTTAATTGTAACTTCTCCTAATACATTTAGTAAAACTAAATCTAAAAGACACAATCAGATTGTACTCTTTTCCTTCCTATCCAACATCGTCCAGTCTTCCACCTCCATACCTATAGGTATAGAACCAAAATCCACAACAACCCATTATTCTTTGTTTATAATAAGGTCCTCCATTTTGAGTTTCCATAGCTTAAATATTTTACCATTAAATTTCTCAATCTCGATTCTAAAACTATTAGCAATTCTCTTTCAACACAAGAATCACCACTGCAGATCTCCCACTAAAGCCAAGTTTATAATAGACCCAAGATAAACTTGCTCTATCAAAAATGAAAAGAACCCTTAGCAAAAAAGGCATCCCCTTGAAGCCAATAATCTTGCTTTTATACCAAATGTAATTTCTAAATATTTGAAGTGAAACAATGCATATAGATTCTTAAGAAAAATATAAATAACAACAATGACACACACACAATACATATATATTTACCCGAGAAACCTTAACTGGGAAAAGTAGCAAACCTTAGAGTCACACCTCTATCTTCTTCATTATGTTAACTTCACCATTCACAATGCAATGTATAGGTATTCCACAACATCCAAAACCCTAATTCATTAACTTAAATTAGATTACAACCATAATCCCTTAACCAAGATGATATTACAATGAGTTGAGAAAACATTGGCAGAAAATAAAAAAACATGCCAAAAATTTGACCACAATCAGATCCCAAAAAAATTGGTCAGGAGCTCCCACCCTTGAACCCCAAACACGAGGGGCCTATTCATCCCCCCAAGGACTCGCCTATCACACCCAGTACATATGAAAAAAACATGGAAATATCCATGCAAAGAGTATAACACATTCCCAACATGTAGGGTACCATTGATTTGGGACAGGTTAGGGAATTGAGTGACAGTAGGGCCATAATTGATTCAAGAGATCAAATAATAGGTGATTCAGATTGGAATTTATTAAAGGAAGTGTAAGATAGAAATAATAGTTATTCCAATAAACATATTATTGACTAAAGTTATAAATTAAGAAATGAGTTTTTTTTATTTTTATTGGGCCTAATAAGAGTACCATTCGATTTGGAAAGGAGAAAAAATTTCACTGTGATTTATAGGGGCATTCAAAATACGGGAAAGAATTGGCCCATTTTCCTATCATATTGCACTTCCATCCCACTTGCATAAAACTCATTATATTTTTCATGTATTTTCATTAATCCAATGAATCCTATAAACGTAATTAGAAGGAATTGCAAGTTTTAGATGGGGAAACCATCACGGTTGAACCATTATGCATATCGAACTGTAGGGTTGGATAACTCAGACACCACTTAGAGGATCATGTTCAAGTATAGTGGGAAAAGTATAGCTCAGGATATATTACCTGAGAGGACACATATACCATGCGTTAAGATGATCCCTCACTTTTTTCATTGTAACTTTGGGACAAATTTTCATAAAGGGTGGATGTATGTAAGGCCCCACATTTTTGGCTTTTAAAACAAATAGACTACAATCTATCCTATATCATTATTCATTTACTTATTGTATGTTAAACTCTATTAGACTAATAGAACTGAATTATGATGACATGTGGACCTACTTATATGTGAAAATTAATGTATGAGTTTTATTATTTATGTTATTAGTGGTGACAATTAGATGATTTTATTAAGCATGCAAAAGTTAAAAGGATAATTTGGTACGTGGATACCAGTTTGATTTGTATTATGAAAATATTGTTGGTGTAAAGAACATGGTAAACATTCACACTTTCTTACTTTAAATGACAATATGTAATATTTTTAATAACACAAAAATGGTTATATAGTTATGCATGTTTATGTGTTTTGGTAGGCTAACCTACAGGTTAAGGAGATAAGAGATAGATAACTATGGCACTAAATTAGCACTGATGTCATGAACAACAAAAGAGTAATGGTATTCTATGAATCATTATTTCATGATTAATTATTGGTTGAAAATATTGTTATGATATGTAGGCAAGTGTGAGTTTTATAAGAAACACTATTTCCCAAACTAGATTTTCAATGATGAAGCTCTAAGAACAATAATAGCGGCATAGTATGGTAAATGATAGGATGTTGACCCTAGCTCTATTACAAGGGGTGGAGGTATTTCCCATCCTTTATCCTCTAAAACCTGGAGGTTTGGGAGGGATGTGTTAAGCCACACTCACATAGACGTGTAATGGTGGCTACTAGTTGTCTACTAGGGAAGTTAGGTCAATGTAATTGACACTTCCACTTATGAGTTATATCTAGAGTTAGGTTGATATAGTCGACACTGCAACACATTACATTTGATAAAAGGATAGGATCTAGAATATGGAAGTAGGTTAGGGAGGAAGCATGATTCAAAGTTGGATGAGAATTCTTCTTAGGGATTAAATGTGCCACGCTTGTTTTCTTACTTGGTTCCTATCGTGTTTATAACACTTGTTTTGATTCATTTCATATTATTTAAATGTGATTATCAATTATTGATGAATTATTTCATTTTTGTTAATAAATTATTGAATGATGGATTTATTGGATTTATTGTATTGCATTTTTGGTTGTAAACATACATGAATTATGCATTTGACGTAGTGATTATTTATCATTAGTACATGTGCAAGATATGATTACACTAGATACACATACATACATATGCTCCACATGTAAACTAGTACAATTACTTGGTGTATTAATCACTAAATTAGGTTATTAACTACTTAATTAATGGTTTAATTATAATGGAATTTATATTGCATATGTAAATATCTAGTAGCATTAAATATCCTCCTTGAATTTGATTATTGTTAGGTCTGATGAATTAAATGGGTATGGTGACTTTCCATAAATTTTGGGGAAAGTAGTCAAGTTTCATTTATGATCTAGCATGAGAAGAAATACTTTTCAACTCTATTTTATTTACTTTGTGTAATTCATTTATTATTTTATTTTAATTGGGTTGGTTTTCGTCGATGTCAACCCTTGAAGAAAGTCTGGTAGCACAAAGGATTAAGTAATGGACCCAATTTTGTTTGATGGATAATGGTATGAGTTTTGATATATTTGCAGGAAATACTATTCTAGATGGATAGTACATGTCATTCCATTTCCAGTGGTATGTGGAACGTCACATAACTCCTCACGGTTAGAGAGTTATGGCCATGTGAAGTTGAAGAACCCTCATGAGTCATCTAGAAATCCCAAAAGGTCAAAGTAGTCAAAGTGGTTGCAAAGAAGAAATTATTTAAATAATAAAGTGAAGTGATGAGTGTACTATAAGTCAAAGTGGATATAGATAAATTATTTAAATAATAAAGTTAATGGCGAAATTGCTAAGTGGAAAAGTGGTTAGAAGTGGCTTAGCCCTAAAATAAGGAAAGTGGGTTAAGATGGTTAGAAGGTAATTTAAATAATAAAGTGAAGTGATGAGTGTAACATAAGTCAAAGTGGAGACAAAATAAATTATTTAAATAATAAAGTTAATGGAGAAATTACTAAGTGGACAAGTGGTTGGAAGTGGGTTAGCCCTAAAATAAGGAAAGTAGGTTAAGATGGTTAGAAGGTAACCCCTTGAGGAAGCTACATGAAAGTATAAATAAGAGGAAAGGGTCTCTCATTTTTAATCACATTTGAGCATATTTAATATCTACAATTGACTGAGGTAACCAAAGGATATCTAAGCCGATTTTCATAGGGAAAGTGAAGTAAAGAAGGCCGAAATTAAAGGGAGGATAAATTCTTTTGATGATGTTTTCTAAGGTATGTTATTTACAGGTCATCTCATCATTTGCGCAATAAATTTTTTTCTAGAATGATTCAGACCTTGAAATTGGGAGGCCGTGGAGGAAACATATCCAAGTAACTATGATAAAATTTTCAGCTTGTGATTTTGGAGTTACACTCCATGGACAATAGGGTTTGTGGCTAGTCCTGAAACTAGTCTAAAACAGGTGTTTCGGGAAAAAATGTCATAAATTCTTCATAAAAATTCCAAATTTAGTAAGACCAATTGTATTAGTTATTTTATAGTATGTAGTATTCTATGTACAATTTTCAGATCCATACAACAAATATTTTGTGCAGGGCACGCTCTACAAGTTCACTCTCTAGAATAAGCTAGAATTCAATAAGGTATGCCATTTTTGTTATAACTCCTTTTCTGAGAGGATCCAAGTAGTAAAACCTATATGAATTGCATAAAAGACACTGAATAAAATTGTGTACTATTTTCAGATCTTTGTTCATTATAGGTACATAGTTATGATTATTGCAAGTTAGGGTTGTTGACTAATCCAAAATTAGTCATGTGAGACTAAAGTAAAGCTTGATGAAAATGCTAGTCTCTTGTTGTTAAAGTTAAGGAAGGTTTGCAAATATGTGATGATATACACTAGGTCTATTACATATTACAAATCATATTTGGATGATGAAATTGATGAGGGATTTTGGTTGAGGTACATGTTGGGTACATGGTTGAGACAAGTAGTTGATGAGTTGGCACATACATAAGGTGTATAGTTGATGATGTTGGTATGATGAGTCATAGTTTATGTGTATTTGATGCATGATTGGTACATATTTGGTGCATGGTTGATGCACTTGGTGATGGTACAATTTGAGGTACAGGTTGGTGCATGGTTGATGCACTTATTTATGGTAGAGGTTGATTACAAGTTGTTTGGACAGGTTATTGTGACAAGTTATTTGCACTATTGTACAACTGAGAGGGGGGGGGTGAATAAGTTGTTACTGAGTTTAAACAATTATTCTTATTTTAAACTCTTTGCAAAGCATTGAATGACAATAAAAATAATGCAGGGAAGTAAGCAATAGAACATTCAACATCATTCACACATATGAAATATATAGAGACAGATATTTCTTGAGGAAACCCATAAAGGGTAAAAACCTATTCTTCTTTATATGATAAGTAATATTTACATTCTTTACATTATCATACTTATGAGCACCAACTCATAATGAGGCTACAACCTCTGTTTTGCAAGTTGTTACTTGCTGAGAGCACCAACTCTCTAGATTCTCTAGCACCCACTAGAAGGAAGCATCGACTCCCTGGTTTCTCTAGCACCCACTAGAAGGAAGCACCAACTCTCTGGTTTCTCTAGCACCCACTAGAAGGAAGCACCAACTCCCTAATAGTTCCAGCACCAACTAGATGGAAGCACCAACTTCCTAAGAGTTCCAACACCAACTAGATGGAAGCACAGGCACTGACCTGTATATCAGAGAACCAATGTTCTCTCTTGCACCACCTTGCCACTCTGGTTTCTCTGGTTGCAACCAGATGGAAGCTACAACTCCCTATTTTCAAGAACCCACTTGAACCTCTGAGGACAACAGTCCTCCCTATCACCTCCCTACCACCCTGAAATATAAATCATTGCTACTGAAACTTATTACAGTGATATAATGTTCATCAATGGCTTACCAGTCTCATCATTGTTCTGCTACACTGCTCTTCTCTCTTGTATCAGTGTCTCTTTTCCTGCATCTTCTTGCACTTTCTGATCTTTTTCTCTTCTCTACTAGTGCACCTCAGCCTTCTTTTACTGTCTCAGCTACGCATCTATGTTCTTTGCTTATGCTGCACTTTATGCTCTACGTCTTATTTTGATTCTATGAATTATGCCTCTTCTGTGTATTTCAGCTCCTTCCCACAGCATCCATTTCCCCGTGTGTGATTCCTCTCTACAATAGCGCTCATCTCTTCTTTGTTCTGCATTCTTATAGTCTCCGTGCACCTTGTGCATACAATATGCACAATGCTTCTGCATGCTCTTCATGTCAAGTTCTCTGCCTGATCATCATTGCAACTCTTCATCTTCTCTGGCTGTTAAACCCATGTGTCCATCATCATTGGGTGTTATGCTAAGATTCCTTATCATGTCTACCAGTCGAGACTCTTCGTCTTCTCTATCATAGTCAAGCTCATCCTCTATGTTGCGGTTACAGGCTTCAATGCTCTTCCATCTATCAATCGCCTCCTGAACAGTCTTCATTCCACTGGTATATGCCTTGAGACTCTTCATCTTCTCTGGCGATCACCCTGAAGTCTCTTCTAGTCCTCTGGCAGAAACAATCAGTCATTTCTAGCAGTTACACTGTGACCGTCCAAAAACTGTTTCAACAACTGAATCGCCACTAATCGATTAACTGTGAAGAGAAGCAGTAGACCTTCGATCATATTCCTGATTAACCTGCATCATTGGATTATAAATGATGGGTCTCGCGCTTATTTCTCCATTTCACAATTCGACATTTTGGCATTCCTGTGGTGAAGAGTTATCTTGACGCTTGACTCCTCCAACTCCCAGTATCCAAAACTTCACTTGATGTGCCTGTTTCAGGATTTTAGGCGTTTCGCATTTTGGCACTTCGGGACTCCTGTGATGAAGAGTCTCGACTTTTGACTCCTCTGAATCCCGATATCTAAAACTCTGGTTGATGTGCCTGTTTCAGGATTTTCGACGTTTCTCATTTCGGCACTTTGGGACTCCTATGATGAGGAGTCTTGACTCTTGACTCCTCCAACTCTCGGTATCCGAAACTCCGGTTGATGTGCCTATTTTGGGATTTCGACGTTTCTCATTTTGTCACTTTGGGACTCCTGTGATGAAGAGTCTTGACTCTTGACTCCTCCAACTCCCGATATTCGAAACTCCGGTTGATGTGATTGTTTTGGGATTTTGGGGTTTCTCATTTTGCAAGTTCCTACCGTGAGTTGCTTCCTTGACTCCTCCAGCTCCCGGTATCCGAAACTCCGAAATAGAGTCTTTGTTTCTGATACCCGAAATGGAATTTAGCTTCTGATCTTGCCATGTGATCATCATTGTGCTATTGTTCATGATCTTTTCCATCAATGACAAACATGCATACTCTGCACTCTGCGTGCACCTCTGCACTATCTCTTCTGGTCTTCACAAGCTTGTTTTGCTATGTCTTCCCAAAATACTCCTAGTGCCCACCTGGCACATTATACCTATACTCAAGCCATCATCGTTGTTGTACTTTCCTTCAATGACAAGCATATGCTACTTGTAAAACATGCCAATAATCTCCCCCTTTGGCATTGATGGCAACAAAGGCACCCAGACCTGTTCTTTTCTCCCTCTTTGACATCAATGTCAAAGAAAACACGCTCCCCTTGAGTTGTTGTAGTATTTTTCAGAGGTATCATATATTCAATCAATACTAATTCCCCCTAATAGGAATCTCAAGGATGATTTTAGGGGATAAATTTCGCTCATGGGATAATTTTTCATGGTTTTTCCAAAAACAAGATTCGCTATTTTAAAAATGATTTGCCCAAATTCTATAGGATAAAATTATTTTGTCTTAAAAATCGCCAAAATTTTATAAAAACTATATAAAATCCTTAGAAATTTGAAAATTTTTACAAAAATATCGCCAATCATTTATAGTTGGCATATGAAGGATTAGTAAGATTCGCTAAGGTTTCTACATTTTAAAATAAATTTCCATCCTTAAAATCATCCCTGAATAGGATGGACTCTCTTAGGTGTGAGACAGGATGACACCCAACTTCTGTTGGAGATATTCAAATAGTGTCTTGGCTAGGGGTTTAGTAAAGATGTCTACTATTTGTTCTGTGGTTGGAATGTAATGGACCTGAACAATCTGATTGGTGGCCTACTCTCTCAGAAAATGGTATTTTATGGGAATATGCTTGGTCTTGGAGTGGAATACAGGATTCTTGGACACACTGATGGCACTAGTGTTATCACAATGAATTGGGATCAGTGCAGTGTATTTTACCTCCAAGTATGCAAGTGTCTAAATCATCCATAATACTTGAGTGAAACGGGTAGCAGCAGTAATGTACTCTACCTTTGTAGTTGATAAAGAAATGGAACCTTGCCTTTTACTCAACCATGCTACTAGAGAATCTCCTAAGAAGAACACACCTCCACTCGTGCTTTTCCTTTCATCCATGCAGTTAGCCCAATCAGCATCTGAGTAGATTGATAATTGAAAATTTTGATTCTTAGGATACCATAGGCCATAGTTCATTGTTTCTTTCAAATATCTGAATATCCTTTTGACAGCTAGCAAGTGACTCTGTTTAGGTGCAGACTGATATCTTCCTACCATTCCAACAACATGCATTATGTCTGGGTGAGATGCTATGATGGACAACAAGCTACCTATCATTGACCTATATGAACTTTGATCAACATCAAGTGAGTCATCATCCTTGCTTAATTTGCATCCAGTAACCATAGGTGTGCCCACAGGTTT
>SNQJ01S0058168.1:101080-123375 GCA_010110895.2 Picea sitchensis
CAGGTTTAGAATCTTCCATTTGAAACCTTTTCAACATTTCTCTTAGATATTTTTCTTAAGAAATGAACATCCCTTCAGACCTCTGAGTAATTTGCAGACCAAGAAAAAATGACAGTTCACCTATCATAGACATTTCAAACTCAGACTCCATGGTAGAAACAAACCATTCTACCAATGAATCCTTATTACATCCGAAGATGATGTCATCTACATAGACCAACACGATGAGAAAATCATTATCCTCTATTTTGATATATAGATTGTTGTCAACTGTTCCTCTCTTGAACCCTTTGTCTTTGAGATACGTATCCAGTATGTGATACCAGGCACAAGGGGCTTGTTTTAACCCATATAAATCTTTCTTCAGCTTGCATACTAATTTAGGGTTATCAAACAATTTGAAACCTTCAGGTTGTTCCATATAGAGTTCTTCATTTAAATCTCCATTTAGAAAAGATGACTTGACATCCATTTGATATACTTTAAACCTTTTATGACAAGCATAGGTAAGAAATATTATGATAGCTTCTAATCTTGCTACGAGCGCAAATGTTTCATCAAAATCTAGTCCTTCTATTTGAGCATAGCCTTTACAGACCAATCTTGCTTTGTTCCTAACAATTTGTCCCTGCTCATTCAAATTATTCTTAAAGATCCATTTGGAACCAATGATATTTTTACCTTCAGGTCTATGAACCATCTCCCACGTATTGTTTTTCTCAATCTGATCAAATTCATCATTCATCGCTTTAACCCAATGGTCATCTTTGCTAGATTCAATAAAATTCTTGGGTTCCAGCATGGATATGAAAGCTATATGTGATTGTTCAGTGTTTTTGATTATCTTTCTCTTGGTTTGTACACCTTTGTCTTTTTCACCAATTATCTGACTTGAAGGATGATTCTTTTGAGTGATTCTGGAGGACGAATTTGAAGTTGTCTATTGATTTGAGTCTATCTGAGTATCTGTGTCTTCATCTGATTCAAAGTCTTCGTTTTCTGATTCTTGGACCTATTCATCTTCAGCTTCAGTTGTGTCCTCTGTAGAAGACTCATTATTGCACACGTCTCTTGCTGGGATTCCTTCATCAACTTTTACATCAATATAGTCAACCATTTTATGAAGCCTCTTATTATAGCATCTATATCCTTTACTATTTGTAGCATACCCTAAGAAAATACCTTCATCAACCCTGTCATCATATTTTCCAAGGTTCTCATCATTATTATTTATGTAACATTTACTCCCAAAGACTTTGAAGTGTTTGATTGAAGCAGGTCCCTCATACCACAGTTCATAAGGTTTCTTGTCACTTTGTGGTCTGAGGTGGGATTTGTTAAGAACATGGATTGTTGTGTGTATTTCTTCTACCCTGTAGGTTTGACCAATGTTCTTCTCATTCATCATTGACCTGGCCATTTGCTACAATGTTCTGTTTTTCCTCTCAACTACTTCATTTTGTTGTGGAGCTCTTGGGATTGTGTATTCCCTCTTGATCCCATGCTTATCACAGAATTCCTTGAAATCACTTGACATAAATTCTCCTCCTTTGTCTGATCTTACTGCCTTTAACCTCTTTCTTGTTTGATTCTCAGTTAAAGCCTTAAATTTTTTAAACTTCTCAAATGCTTTAGCTTTTTCCTTGAGAAAGGCAACCCAAGTAATTCTGGAGTAATCATCAATAATCAACATGAAGTAGTTTTCTTTCCCTATTCCTTCCTGTCTTGATGGTCCACATAAATCCATATGAACTAGTTGGAGTGGTTTCTCTGTTGAAGTAGAGATCTTGGACTTAAACTGTGTCCCGGTTAGCTTTCCTACTTGGCATGGTTTACACATAGAATCTTGGGGCTTTGATATTCTCGGAAGATCTTTTACTTCCTCAAGCTTTTTGAGCTTGATTAAGTGGTCAAAGTTTATATGTCCAAGTCTCCTATGCCATAACCAACTTTCATCATGTTTTATTAGATGACACTCTTTTCTATCTTCTTTAAGCACATATACATTATTTTCTATCCTTATGCCTTTGGCCACCACTTGTCCCAAGTTTACAGACTTTATCTTGTAGTCCTTGGACGTGAACATCACTTCACATCCTCTGTCACACATTTGACTTACACTGAGCAGATTATGTTTCAGCCCATCTACAAGCAAAACATCTTGAGCTTTTCCTTTTCCATTACTTAAACTCACCATCCCTTTACCCTTTATTTTACCTGGAGGTTTATACGGAGCATTTCCAAAGTTTATGTTTCTTGATTTTCTTTCCCTTAGAGATATAAACTTACCTTTGTCTCTCATCATGTGTTTAGAGAATCGATGTCTATATACAAAGGGTTAATTTGTCTTTTGAGCTGACAACACTAATCCACACTTGTCCTTTCTTTCTTCTTCCAAACCGGATTTTCGGTAGGAATTCAAATCGGTTCCTTAGTTCCTTAAAAGCGGCCAGATCCAACTGATTTATATCCCACATAGTTATAGCCGGTCTTAACGATACAGTTAAAATTCCGAATAATGGATCGCGTAGTTGTTATGCTTAACACAGTAATCCTTTTCCCATCCATCAAGTGATTTGCGGTCTGTGGTGGTTTGTTGCCAATGTCTCATTCTTTGTTGTGGTAGATATCTATACCTTGAATGTCTTGATTGCTCATAATTTAATTTTAAGGAACAATTTACAACTTTATGACCAAAGTTAGAACAAATGAAACAATATCCATGAAAAAAATGTTAAGTACACAGGAAAAGTGTCTTCTTTGAGATTCGATTTCTTTCATCGCAGGTAATTTCGATCCTGATTTGGTTCCTAGTCTTTCTTTTTTTCCTTCTTGGTGGCTGATTTTATTTCTTTGTTGTTTTACCAGTGGTTGTTGTCAATGTTTGAGGTTTTACAAACGATGGGTTCTTTGTTTCTTGGATAACCACTACTTGATCCCTCTTCATAACCCAAACCAGTTTTCGACTTTGGGCTCAGCTGTGATTGGTGGTGGTTAATCCTTACGAGGCTTTGATACTTGACAGATTTTTGATGATACAAGGCTTGAAATCTCTCCAACTCTTTCCTATTTTTCACTAATTTTTCTTCTAGAGCTTTACATCTTGCCTTCTTTTACGAAAACTGTTGTTTTGAGAATGTCCTCGATTTTGTTACCTCTTCTAATTCCACTTTTAAGCGAGGGCAAAGTCTTCATCGAGTTGTTTATTGTCTTTCTCGAAATGTATCAACAAATTTTTATTCTTCTTCTTATTCTTATATTCACGAATTCATCAATCTCTCTTCGATTACAGCATTCAGGTTCTCCTTCCATATCAACCACAACTTCTTCTTCATTAGCCTCACCTCCACCATTGCTTTTATTATCATAGTCCTCTTTGGCCATAGAGTAGCAAAGTCATTTAGTTTTATCTTCAATAGAGGAGTCAATTTCTTCATCATCACGAAGGGATCATCATCATTGTTTACACAAAGACTTTTTCTTCTTAAAATTATTCTCTTTAAAGAAATTTATGTGTTTGTGCTTCTCCCCATCATCACATGTATGATCCTTTATTTTGTGAGGAAATTTATTTGAAAATGACCTATCTTACAGGTTGAAACATTTGAAGGCCAATTTACCTTTGTATTTTGCCTAATCCCTTCTCCAGGTCTCTTCACAAATCTTGCTTCAATTTCATCGGGGCTCAGAATCCACCTCATTCTTGTTTGCCTTAAATGCTTCTCTTTGGAGAATTAAGGTTTATCTTTAACTTCTTCTCATTTCCTTATCATGATCAATTTTCACTAGAAGTTGATCAAACTACAATGTTTTTTTATATCATTAAGTTTTTTTATAGCAGATACCTCCAGGTTGAACCTATCTGGTAGAGATCTCAAAATTTTGAACTAAAGAAGGTTCCTCAATTTTTTCACCAAAATGCTTTCATTGCTTTTACCAATTCTTCAACTCTCAAAAATTATTTTCCAAGCAGTTTCATCTTCTTTCATCTTCAAATTTGTTCAAACTATACTCTGTAGGTTTGAAGCTTGGCATCCTTACCTTCTCATTACCTTCATAGCATAATGAGTTTGTCCCACCATTTTCTTTGGCAGTTCTAGATTCATAACTTTTATGGTCTGCTTCTACAAAGAGCCCACTCAAGATAGCATTCACTTAGCCTTAAGCGTTGAAGCTAAATTCTAGCTTGTCATCACTTATTATCTAAGGTACAATTGGCTTTACATAACTAGTATGTACCACATCCCAAACAACGCTGCACCTAAAGCCATTTTGTAAGTTCTCATTCTAACTTTTGAGAAGGAAAAGTTTGTTCCAGTGAACAAAGGGGCCTTATTGGTTGACTCCTTCATGGATTGACATCATTTAACCTCTAGGACCCTTAGATAGAAATTTCGATACCAATTGTTCTTGAGGTGAATGGGTTGTTGCAGGCTTTCAAAAATTATGATTAATTTTAAAACTCTTTTGAAGGCATTGAATGACAATCCCCGCAATAATGCGGTAAAGCAATGGGGCATTCAACATCCATTCCACATGAAATATATAGAGACAGATTTTTCCTGAGGAAATCCATAAAGGTAAAAACCTCTTCTTGTTTATATGATAGGTAATCTTTACGATTTCTATAGAATTATCCCATGCTTATGAGCGCAAGCTCATAGTAGGGCTACAACCTTTGTTTTACCAGAGTTGCAACTGAGAGAACCACTCTCTATTTTCTCTAGCACCTACTAGAGGAAGAGACCAACTCCCTAGTTTCTCTAGCACCCACTAGAAGGGAAACACCAGCTCCCTGGTTTCTCTATCACCCACTAGAGGAAGCACCAGCTCCCTGGTTACTCTAGCACTTACTAGAGGAGTAGCAACTCTAAGTGTTTCGCCTGGTGGATGGAAATTTACCAACTTCCGGTCCGCACAACCGCTTGTATAGCAGAGGAACAGGTTCTCCTTAGACCACCACGCCACCCCTAGTTTCTCAGGCAACCAGGATGGGCCCTAGAGTCCAGTGTTCAAATACCCATGAACCTCTAGGGACAACAATCCTCCCTAGCACCTCCCTACAACCATGAAATATAAATATTTGCTAGAGCTTATTATAGTGATATAATGTTCATCGATGGCTTACCGGTCTCATCATTTTTATGCTACACTGCTCTGCTCTCACATCTTTGTCTCTTTGCCTACATCTTCTTGCACTTTATGATCTTACGCTTTTCTCTACAGGTGCACCTCAACCTTCTTTTATTGTCCAGCTATGCATCTTACGTTTCTTTTTCTTAGCATCCTTTGCATCTTATTTTGATTCTTTGAATTACACCTCTTCTGTGTATTTCAAATTCTTCCCACAACATCCATTTCCCCATGAGTGATTCCTCTCTCTGATGCGCTCATCTCTTCTTTGTTCTGCATTCTTATAGTCTGTGCACCTTGTGCATACAATATGCCTGAGAAATGCTTACATGATCTTCATCGAGTGCTCTACCTAATCATCATTGCAACTCTTCATCTTCTGTAACAATTAAACCCATTTGTCCATCATCACTAGGTGTTATCTTGAGATTACTTAGCACATCTACTAATTGAGACTCTTTGTCTTCTCTGTCGCAGTCGAGCTCATCCTCTCTATTGAATTTACAGGATTCAATTCTCTTCCATCTATCAATCACCTCCTAAACAATCTTCATTCCACTGGAAGATGCAGCGAGACTCTTACTTCATCTTCTCACAGCGATCACCACGGAGAGTCTCTTCCAGGTCCTATGGAAGAAACAATCGGTGTTTCTAGTAGTTACATTGTGAACCTTCAAAAACCGTATCAACAACTAAATCATGGCAGTTGATTAAGCGTAATGAAAGAAATAGTATATGATCATATTCTTGATTAACCTGTACCATTGGATTATAAATGATGGGTCTAGTGCTTATTTCACCATTTTACAATTTGACATTTGACATTTCGACATTTCCTATGGTGAGAGAGTTATCTTCACATGACTCCCCAACTCGGTTATCGAAACTCCCTTGATGTGTGCCTATTTGGGATTTAGGCATTCCACATTTGACACTTTGGGACTCTGTGATGAAGAGTCTTGACTCTTGGCTCCTCCAACTCCCAATTATCTGAAACTCTGGTTGATGTGCATGTTTTGAGATTTTTGGCTTCGCATTTAGACACTTTGGGACTCCTGTGATGAAGAAGAGTCTTGATTATTAGCTCCTCCAGCTCCACGGTATCCAAGGAAACTCAGGTTGAGTATTACCTATTTGAGATTTCGGTGTTTTCATTGACGCCGGGACTCCTGGCGGTAGAAGAGTCTCAGCTCTTGAATCCTCCAACTCGGTATCTGAAACTACGGTTGATGTGGTGATTTGGGTTGGTTTAAGCATTTTACAAGTTCACAGTATTTGAGTTTGCTTCGCCGACTCCTCTAATTCCCGTTATCCGAAACTCTGAAATGGAGTCTTTGTTTATGATACCCGAAATGGAATTTAGCCGAGAAATGGAGTCTTTGTTTCTGATACCCGAAATGGAATTTAGCTTCTGATCTTTCCATGCAATCATCATTGTGCTACTGGTTGTGATATTTTCCATCAATGACAAACACGCATACTCTGCACTCTGCATGCACCTTTGCACTATCTCTTCTGGTATTCACGAGATTGATCTGTTGTGTCTTCCCAAAATACTTCTGGTGCCCTCCTGGCACATTATACCTGTTCTCAAGCCATCATCATGGTTGTACTTTCCTTCAATGACAAGCATACGCTGCATGTAAAACATGCCAACATGCACAGGTTTGATGCATGGTTGATGCATTTGTTTATGGTATAGTTTGATGTATGGTACATTTTGGCATATGTTATTGGTACAAGTGGTTACAGGTTAATTACAGGTTGATTGGTACAGGTTTACAGTAGTATATCTCACAGTGATAGTGTGACAGTGGTTCTATTATTATACTTTTGCGTCAGGGCTATTGGATGGGGAAAGGACAGGTGGTTGTAGCCACCTTCCGGTTGTAGCTGAAGAACATAGGGGGTCGTAGTCTCCTTCTGTCCATATCCAAACAATTAGGGAGTTTGAGCTTCCCTCAGGTTGTAGCTTGAGAAACTAGGGGGTTGTAGCCTCCTTCAGGTTGTAGCCAGAGAATTGAGGAGTTGGAGATTCCTTTAGGTTGGAGCTTGAGAAACTAGGGGGTTGGAGCCTCCTTCCAGTTGCAGATAGAAAACAAAGGAAGTTGATACTTCCAATGAATGTAATTCTTCAATACATATAAGAAAAATCATTCTGTGTTTTTCTCTCGCTTTGGGTTTCCACGTAAAAACAATGGTGTATTGTGTATGTGTATGATTGCTCATTTCTTCATTGTTTATTTAATCTGTAACTATTGGATGATAATGCTACATGATATAACACTTTCATTTTGTGGTTAAAAAGGATTATTGCTCTATTACTAATTCACCCCCCCTCTCAGTAATCCAACAATTGGGATCAGACCCGGTTCCTTCAAGAATCAGTTTAACCACTGAAAGGTAGATCATGGAGAGAAACAACATGTATAAACATGGAATACCATAGTTTGATGGACAAAAGTATGCATTCTGGAGAAGAAGGATGAAAACATATATACTTGCACAAGGATTTGAAATTTGGCAATATATAGTAGATGGATACAAAGAACCGTCAGTTCCGCCAACAATTGAAAGAGCAATAAAACTCAGTCAAAATAATTTCAAATCCACAAATGCACTTTTGAATGGTATTGGTTAATCGGTATACACCAAAGTTATGCATTTTAAATCCGCTAAAGAGATTTGGGACAAACATCAAATATTTATGAAGGAGATTCAAAAGTCAAAGCAGCAAAGCTTCAAACTTACATAGGTCAATTCAAACAACTAAAGATGAAGGAAGATGAGAATATTGAAGCTTACTTCTTATGAATCGATGAAACAGTAAATGCAATCATAGTATTGTGAGAAGAAATTAAAGAATTTGTAATTGTTCAAAAGGTACTAAGATCTCTTCCTATGAGATTTGATCTTAAGATATCAACACTAGAAGAAAGAATAGATTTAGACTCAATAAGCATGAACGAACTACATGGATTGCTCACAGCATATGAAATGAGAACTAAAAAGGAAAATCCAGATATAAAAGAAGCAACTTTCAAAGCATCCAAAAGGTCAAATTAAAAGGGAAAGAAAAATGAAAAATAACATAGCAGCAGCAGTGACATCTCAGAAGATGATGAAGAAATGGAAAATTTTGTAAGCTTCCATTGATTTTTTTTAATTGTGATGGTATTGGTCATTTTACTAACAAATGTTCTCATAAGAAAAATAAGGGGAATGATGAAGATTACTCAAATATAAAACAAATATATAAAGGCAAAGGAACCACAAAGAAAGTTTTCAAGAAAAGGTTATGTACCAAAGAAGACATCTCCTCATCAGATGAAGTTGAAGTCAGTGACAGTGAGACATAAAGAGTTATATTCATGGCAATAGAAGACTTTGATAAAGTTGAGACTAGAAGAAGAATTCGTTCACTAGAACAAACACACCTAACACTCTTATCTATGATTGAACCAAATAATTTTGTAGAGGCCAACAAGGATGAATTCTGGAAGAAGTCCATGGATGAAGAATTGGATCAAATAGAGAAGAATGAAATTTGGTAATTGGTTCCAAGACCAAAGAATGAGAATGTGATTGGAAAAAAGTGGGTTTTCGAGAACAAATTGAATGAAGATGGACATGTTACAAGGAACAAAGATAGATTGGTATGTAAAGGATACACATAGGTTGAAGGAATCGAATTTGAAGAGACATTTGCCCCAATTTCAAGAATGGAAGCAATCCGATTGATTTTATCTTATGCATGCTCCAAGAATATTAAAGAGTATCATCTGGACGTGAAATCAACTTTTCTAAATGGGAAACTTGAAGAAGAAGTCTACATCAAACAACCAGAAGGATTTCAATTGTCATAAAATGCATATTATGTGTGTAAATTGAAGAAGTCCTTGTATGGTCTAAAATAGGCTCCTAGAGCATGGTACTCTAGATTGGATAAATATCTACAAAAGACAAGTTTTAGAAAAGGAACTGCATACAACAACCTCTACATCAAGGTAACTCAAGATAGTATTTTATTAATTGAAGTTTATGTTGATGATATTATCTTTGGAAGTAATGATGACATGTTAAGCCAACAATTTGCAAAGGATATGCAAAATGAATTTGAAATGTCATTACTCAGATAACTATCCTTCTTTATGGGTATTCAGATATGTCAAAGAAACCAAGGAATTTTTATTTCTCAAACTAAGTATATTAGAGAAATGCTAAAGAAATATTGCAAACCAGTTGTTATCGCTCTGTAAATTCCTAGAGGTTGTCGGGAGGTAGAAGAAATTTATCAGAGGTAACTTTATCCAACCACTTCGAAACTGGGATCTATCCCTTCCAGTTTTAGAGAGGGATCTCTCTGTAAGATTTAACTATGTTTCAAGCTTTAGATATTAGGCTATTTAAATAAATAAGACTGTGTTGTTTGTTTTATAAAATGGTTGAAATATTCCTTACGCATCCATTGGGCTATGGGGTCTATTTTATAAAGTTTGATACCAAAGAACAGATTTTATAATGTCTTTTCACTGGGCAGGATAATGCAACTGTTGGATCCTTTAGATTTAAAATTATGGATAGCAGAAAAGATGAGATAAATCAGTGAAAATAAAGAAGCATTTAAGAATTTATTTATCATAACATTAGAAGACAAACACTTAGATATTTAAAATATAGAAACAGAGTACATGAAGATAAATTCTGCAACTTTAACTTCTTTTAAATGATCAGATATAGAAAACATAAATGATTACAAAGACAGAAAAACCATTCAACGAAGAGGAGTAAACATCACAAATAGTTAACATGCGGGAATCCTGTGAAACATCATTTTTATTACTGGTAGATCCCTTGAGAAAGATTACATTTCTTACGTCTTGCTTGGGCGTAAAGATCAACCCTCAATACTTCGAAGTTTGAAGTATATATAGAAAATATTACAATCGATCCTTTCATTAATGATCAAGATGTGGAAAAATCCAAAGCTAACTAACTAGTTAACAAAATACAAAATTGTAGGAACTGCTAATGATTTGTTAGATTCTTTGTACTAATTTTGGGGAAGGTCATTCGCAAGTCATCAACTTGACTTGGACGGTTTTTCACGTTGAATTGGATTGTACACCTCATCACTCACTCGATCAGGGTGCACAGATCCTCCCATCTCTTTTGACTGGGAATGGTGACTTTTAGTAACCTTCTGTAAACTTCATCCATCTCTGTATATTTGGCAAAAGTTGGCTTGGTGATGAAAATATACTTGATTTCATGTTGGATACTGAGATCCAACTACATAGTCTCTAAAAATTCCTTGTTAGTTATGCTACCCTATATTCCTGAAAACTTGGAGCTATCCTTTGCCACCATGGTGATCTTTTGCTTGTAGTCGGACAAATTCATCAGCTTGTCATTTAAGACTAGTAAACTAGGAAGGCCTTTCTTTTGCAAAGAATCAATGTTGTTGAAGAATCTTTGAACTCTGATATCCATGTTTTGGGCTCTTTCCTCTAATTTCAATATTAATCCTCTTTTGGTTAGAACTTTCTTAACTTCGAGGATAGTCTCAGTCCTATCCTCAATTTCCAGACTTTCGAGCTCAACTTTAGTCTTTGAATTTAGGAAACTGATGATTTCATTTTCCTATGTGGGTATTTTTCCCAGCTCTCCCTTTGTCTTGTCAATGGCCTGCTTGCTCCTTAACACCAATTCATGTTTCTCAAACATGATCTACATGAGTGGCCAGATTTCTGTCATGGATTTTGAGATGTCCATCCAAATGTTCTCTTTGGATTCTTCTAGTGCTTTTCCCAAAAATATTTGCTTTTGCAGCTGTTGTAGTCCCTGCTTAAGTTTTTCCAATGTGTGCCTCTCAGTGTTGTAACTTGCCTAGAAGGAGGATTTGAGTTTCTGGATATTCTCTATTTCGTGATGCAATTTTTTAATTTATGCTCCTTGTAAAATCATCTCCTCCATTGAATTTGCTAGAGCTTCAGATGTCTCTAGAACTATCACTGGGGCAGTTGATGGAATTTTTGTTGTGGCAGTTGCTGATGTTGTCGTTGTGCTAACTCCTGTGAGGGGAACTGCACTCAGTGGAATGAATTCCATGGGCTCTATTTGTTTCTTTTCTTTTACCAGCCTTTCCAACTCTACTTCCATCTCCTTGATCTGAGCGTTCTGCTCCATGATTAACTTTATGATTTCTTATTTTTTTCCCTCTATCTCAGCCATCTCTTTGGCCTATGAGTCTTCACTAGCTGGAAATTTTAATTTCTTCCTCAAGGATTCTATGACGACATTCTTTTTCTGTAGCAGTTCTTCAGCTACTTTCACATTGGAGGGGTCGTACCCAATTTTTAGTACCAGCTCTTGCAAAGACTTAATCCTGTTGTCTTTTGCAAAATAAGACACTTTCTCCAACTTTAATTGAGTTTGAACATTATCTAGGGAAACCTACAACTTTGCAACAGTTGTGGAAGCGGTTGCCAATTTTGAGAAAACCATTTCTCTAGTCTGCCTATGTAAATCCATCTAATCAACTAGATGTACTTCCCTGGTGTCAAATTCAAAATGTTGATCTTTTGTAATCAGTGATTTCCTTTGGATGGGGCACTTGTACCTGGAAAAATGCCATGTGAATTCTCCCTCTTTCCGTATAAAAAGAATAGAGAAACCTATGTTGTGTTGTGGATGTTTTCTTCCAAAATTGAGCATAGGTGTTGCTGGTTAGCATCTCTTTCTTCTTCTTAATCAAATCATATTTTTCGGAAATACTCAGCTTTGCAGACCCTTGAGATGGTTGGGAAGTCAAAGTGGTATTTGTCTGCTTCTTTGAAGAGGAAGTAGACATGATCTGCTGACTTCTTGAGAACAATGGTGAGTGTTCTCCCCCGACTACTGTGGTGGACTGGGTCTCTTCCTCTCCTGACCTGTCAGTTGTATGACTGGTTTTAGGCCTTTTCTTGTAAACCTCAAAATATTTTTCTAACACTTTAGTGACTAAAAGCGAGACATCCTTTATGCGTTTTTTCTCCTTGGGTATCTATGGTGTAGTGGTTTGTGAAATAATGGCTAGAGGAAGTTGTGGTTCTATGTCTTCCAAAGTGTTTACCTCCCACTCTATCTGGTTCATAAACTTCTCAATTTCTGGTTTTGGAACATGAGTGTATGGAGAGAATTTATTCTTTAATCTTGTTTCTTCTATAATCCCACATGGATCATAGTGCCAAGGAAAACTGGTGTTGAACTTCATCTCCTTCAAAAGCTTATCGACCATTTCTCCTATAGCTCGACTGTTACAGATGAATGAACTTATTTGTCCTTTGATCCTTAATTGTTGTTTCTTCTTGAAGGCTACAAAATGAATATCATCTAAGTTAATCATTTGCCTAATATATTCCAAGGAGAATATCTGCATGGGAAAATATCTAGGCAGTTTTTAAGGGGACAACTCGCATCCATAAATTCTAATCTTTGTGTGTTTCTGGTGTAGGTACCAATATCCGGTCTTGGTTAGGTCTGAGAGATGTAAAATCCGTTGGATTTCTTCATTTATCCTTGGTTCTTGTCTGTCTTGTCTGTCGCTGAGCATGCTAACCACAGGATGGTAGAACTGACTATAAACTGATTGAAAGTGAATTGTGGAGAATTCCTTCTCAGCAATGATGTCTAGGATGTGATCGGTTGTCGTTTTCCATTCTGATCTATCTTCTGCATGGAGAATAGGAACTTGTCTATTTGGAAAAATACGAACAAATATGCCAGTATGGAAGAATAAAAAAACATGCCTTCTATAGGGAGCTTGAACAATTGTTCATGAATATTCTCGGCCAGAAAACTATTGTAGTCAAACTGCATGGTGGAGCTTTCCTTGGTAGAGAAGATAGATAGATAACCCAATGTTGGCTCATCTACCCACTCCTCTGAGTAGTATCCAAGTAAGATGAAAAGGGAGGAGATAATTTGATTTCCTTTTACTGAGAAAATAAATGATTGATAGGGGGGATTTTCTTTGGGTAATGGGGCACTCTCAGGGAGGAAAAGTTCAAAAATCTACACTCTCTAGGGAAAAGACAATTTTTTATACATTTCGGTTAGGATCTCAATGTTAACAGGAGAGAAGGATTCAGATCTGATTATTTGCAACATCTGGTCAATGGCTTCGGGTGTGATAGTGAACAGGGTCTCTCTAGAGGATGAAACAATAGCTCTCTGATCAGGAAGATAGTGCCCCTAACACTTGAGGGAAAATTCGGGGAAATGGTGAATTTGGGGAAATAGATATAGTGGGAGATTGGACTCCTAGAGTCCAATCTCATCACTCTGGTCTAAGAAAGTGTCTTTGAACCACGAATGTAATTCAACAAAATTGAATTTGCATATGGGTTCTGAGATCAGATAGTCTTTGTTAGCCAGAAGAATCCAGTCGAGGTCGATGGGTGGTGGGAGGAATGGATTTTCCTCGACCTATGAATGTTTAGACTTTGGCACCATCAATTCAACTATTACCTACAATTTGAAACAAAAACGTTAGCTAGTTATCGACTTTAGCTTGGTCACTGACAGGAAATGGTGGGGGATGAGAGATTTGGTTTATTGAACATATGCACAGTGCGATAATGGTGGAGACGGGATTAAATTGGGTGAATGGGTATCCCTTGGGCATAGGGGACAAATCAACAGGCTTAACGGATATGTTTAGCCACGTTTAAGGGCCAATGGATATCTTGGGGATGAGGTGGAAATAAAAGGATGGGTGATGGGTGTGCGAGAATGATGTGGAAGGTAGTGATTGGATGATAACTGAATGGTATCTGACGAGTGACGGGTGAGTGGAGGAGAATATGCTGGCGAAGTGATGAGACATGACTCATAGGAGGTGGTAGTGGAGTGTGACATCAGAGGATGGCGAGGGTAGTGGAGTGTGATGTCAGGAGATGACGGTGGTATGAGAAGTTGGTATGGTGGTTTACTCAGAGGGGGGGGGTATGTGGTAACCGTTTTGGAGCAAGGGGGGTCCAAGTTAACACAATGGTGACACGTTAAGATGGGGCCTATCGGGGAATACCACCAACTCAGACCCCCCCCCGCCATTAAAGGGAGAATGGTCGAGGGGGTCCGATATTACTTATCGACTGTCGATATGAGCATCGTTTGCTCAGCCATATATCTCGACGTAGTCTTTGATCATGGGGCACAAATCACATTGCACTACAGAAAATTAGGATAGCATGGATTTATTGGTTATTTTTGCGCTATTTTCTTTCATTCTGACACCAAGGGGTTAGAACACAACCTTCTAACATCAAAATAATGAATCTCATCCAAAATCATGCTTGTTKTATTGAAGGAAAGAAAACTAACCTATGTTCTAACCTATTTATCTAACACATTTAACCTAGATTAGATTGTTGGGCTAAAAATTACTCTATCCTGGGGCTATTTGATCAAGTTTAAACAGTTTGATCAAATTTATTCACTAACTAACCTATCTACTTGGCTAAGATTAAATAGTTTAGCCAAGTTTTATTCACTAATCCTATCAGCATAAATTCAAAAAGACTTGACCATGGTTTAGACTGTATGGATCAAGTCATTATCATTGCATGTGGCCTTATCCTTTTTTTTTATGCCCTCTTTTATTCTTTTTCTTTTCTTTCTTTTATTTTCTTTCTTTTTTTCTTTCTTTTTTATTCTTTCTTTTTTCTTTTATTTCTTTCTTTTGAAAATAATTTGCAAAATGAAATATTATTTACAACCAAATTACATCAAGAGTATTTCCAGTCACCCGTTGATCCTATAAAACATAGGTTTATAACAGTGGCTCCACTTGGGGATGGTGCTCTCCTTGCGAGGTGTCAAGTACTTGTTTCCTGATGTTTGTAAAGATTTTTTCTCCATTTCTTATTCCGTTATCTGATTTGTTTTATTTATGGATCTGGAAGGTTTTTTCCATCACTGTCTTTGAGAAAAAAAATGTTATTACCTCTGAATGCATGAATGGTGTAAGGACCCTTCCACAAGCTATCGAACTTTCCATGTTTACCCTTATCTTCATTTCTGGAGTCCCACTTCAGTACCAAGTCACCTAACTCAAAATCATCTTCTTTAGTTCTTCCGTAAAAAATCTTTTTGATGTTTTCCTGGATAACCTGAGTTTTGTTGTATACTTCTTCCCTAGACTGCTGCAATTGGATAATTTGATTTATTATCCTTTGGGAATCATTTAGCTCAGCTTGCACCTCTTGCAACAATTTCATGACAAGGACCCCCAAAGAGGTATGGAAAACTGCTTCAGTTTCATACACCAAATGGTATGCAGACATACCAATTGATCGTTTGGTGCTCAGTCTATCAGCCCAGAGTGCATGAACCAACTTATTATGCCAGGACTTCTTGTTCTCTTATAGCGTTTTCTTGATGATATTCACCGGAATTTTGTTTGAGGACTCATCCAACCCATTTCCCTAAGGATAATAAGTTGTTGAGTGTCCCAAAGTAATGTGGTATTGGCTACAAAAATCTATAAGTATTTTGGATCTGAATGTCGCTGCATTATCAACTATAATTTTCCTGGGGCATCCAAAACGAGAAAAAATATTAGTTTCCAAAAATTTAATGATAACAGAGTCAGTAGCTTGTATGCATGGCACAGCCTCAATCCACTTCATTAAGTAGTATGTGGATATGAGGATCCACTTATGTTGGCCCGAGGAGGGTGTTGTGGGTGGGAAATCCCCCTACATACTAGCATTAAGGGTTATGTAATGCATGCAGAAATGAACTAAAGTCTCCTACTTCTTACCATCATCCCAATCATAAACCCCATTATTCATATGTAAATACAAGGTTAAAAAGATCAAGTTATTGTACCTTAGTTTCTGTGTTTGATGTTGATTCTTTAACGTTCAGTTGCTCCTTGACTACAAATCTCCTCCCAAAGCTGACCTGCATTCACAAACAGCCAAACAAAGAACTCCAAACATGCATATGATCTATGGACTAATCGGTTAGAGATTCTATCAAAATATAATCAATATTAAACATTAACAATCTCATATGGCGGGACGGGAAAAGTACTTCTTTTATTAATCTCACAAGAGTAACTTACAATAGTGAGATTGGCTACTGCTCCTAGAATCTGGCCCTGGGCTCCTCTTCAACTCTGCTCCAACTACTTTTGTATATGCTTCTCTTCACAAAATGGCTGCAAAAGGTTGGGGCAAAGGGAATGCAAAATTGGGTAAAGTTTCTTTACAATTATTTTCCTCTTCCAAATGGGACCCCTACCCCTTATTTTATAGGCTAGAAAGCACTAGGTATTTGGTCGAGTGACCGACTATGGGCAGTCAAACGGTTTAGGTAAATTACCCAAAACTGTGAGTTTCATCTGCAACTTTCCATTTTTCATGATTTTGTAGGTATATGTAGGTTGTAGTGAGTCAGCTAGTGTATGCATGTGTTCAGTAGTGGAGTAGGGCACATGTGCCTTTAAAAAGGGTGTTTTTAAGAAGAGTTGTTCAGTAGTGGCTTGGAAAAAGATGTAAAATGAGATGGCCTGATGCCAGGTAAGAATATTTGGTGCAAATTAGGGTTATAACATGGCTCGTGTGTTTGGATTGTGAGACGCTTTCTTGAATGCACCTTTTTGGATGTGTTTTGTTGTTTCACCCAACATCTTCTCAATCTAGAGAGGAAGAGGTGGGTTTTCAACTTCTTTACCCTTCTCATAGGTGCTTGGATTTCCATAATCATATGCTCTAGTCGATATATAGGCATCACCTTTCATCATATACAAATTTTTGGATGAAGGATTAATCGAATATGGAGGGGGTCCTTGACTACCCCCTTTCGCACTCGAGGAGGCTTGAGTTATATTTTTCCCATGTGGAAATACGTTTGTTAACACAACAGGATGTTTTTGCGCCAATAACTTATGGGCCTCCGCAAGCTGAGGGCACTGATGGGTCAGGTGGTCTTCCTTGCAAAGATTACAAGGATACTTTGACTTCTTCTTTTCAGTGTTGCCCCCGCCAGCATTATCGGTGGGTTTCTTATCCCCCTTTCCCTTCTTTCGTTGTTTCTTATTTTCATCAAGCTGTTGGGTGGCCTTTGGGTTTGTCATTTTCACACTATGTACATCCGACTTTTGGGTAGGGGGAACAACCGAACCGGTGGTTTGGCTGGCCGCTCTCTACTGTATCGACAATTGTTGCAATTGATTCAACAATGGATCAACGGGCTTTGTTTTTGCTGAACCAATAATGCCATCGACATGTGGTCCAGACCTATATCTGGTCTTATCAAGGATTGACCTCGACGCATCTAGCAAAATCTCATAGAGTAAATTAGACTGAGAGTAAATCAGCTCTAGCTGTTGAGCTCTCATTATCGTGTCTTCCTCAGAAAACACCCCTGATGTTGCGACGTATTTAGATAGTTGGGGTACTAAATACTTAAGGAACCACTCTAGCAGGAATGCAGGTGGGATTGGCACTTTTATCAAACTCTTTTGGCATCTCCATTCTCAAATGTGATCTGAGATGTGGTCCGCTTTTTTCTGTTCGAAGTTGGCCAGCAATTCAGTGCTGATGTCGTATCTCACAGGTAATTGGAAATGGTTTAAGAAAGCCATTTCCAATTCACTGAAGGAAGAGTATCGTCAGCATTCGAGCTCGATGTACCATTTCGCATCACTCCCTATGAGAGTGCATTGAAACAATCGCAACTAAAGGGATTTGTCTCTCAAAGAGTTGGATGACCACCATAAGTGGAAGGTAGTCATGTGATCGCTAGGATCTTCGTTAGGCTTGAATTCAAACTTTGGAATGTCCAAAGGAAACTTGGTCGGCATAGGAGGCAAAATCAGATCGTGACAGATGGGGTTGTTTAATAACCTTGTCAAGTCTGGCAAGTGCAGGGTTGCCAGAAATGGTAGTTTGGGTTTTCGATTGTATCTAGGGAACAAGGAGCTTGGAGTTTGACTGGCACCAGGTTGCCAGGAAAGCTTAGGTTGCTATCCAGAGCTATAGTAATAACCATGGCCGTGACCATACAGATTCTGCACTTTTTGAGACATCATCAACTGGTTCCCGTAATAGGATGTAAAAGGTTGGGCTTGCATCACATTCCAAGGATTTTGGGAGGGGTTTCCCCCTACCGATCCGATGGGCATAGGCGTTGGGCCTTGCCTGGGGTTCCATTGGGTATGGAAGGGGTTTTCCCTTGATCAGCATCCCTGGCAAGGGGACTGGTCCCTGCCACGGATTCCAAGGTCCTTGTGAGGAAGGACTTCCTAAGTGTACCCCCTGTGTAGGAATAGTACCCTGTACAGGATGTGGTTGTCCATAAATGGGGTTTCCCCTGGCCGAAATGACAGTTAATGAGAAAGCATTGTTACCAAACACGTCAAACAAAGAGAAATGTGTCGAACCAACTGACATGTTATAAGGAGGGAGTGCTTGACTACCCACTCCAGACAAATTTACGTTAGGCCCGACGGAGTGTTGAGGAACACCATCGAGCGAGGGGGGCGAAGGGGGCATATAAACCTCGCCGTAAGGGAAAACGATAAAGGGAGTGGAAGTGCCCCCCATAGATCCTTGTAGAGGAGTGTTGGAACTCCCTGCCCCTAGACCTAAAGTCTGTAGAGTGGAGGAGGAAAGTGCAGTAATCGTACCGAAGCCAGGCATCCCATATGAGAATGGAGGGCCTGTCACATTCTGAGTAAATGGAGCAGTGATCGTCTCCATAGACAGAATCAGATCGTTTCCTGAGGTAGAAGCAGTCGACACCATAGTGGTCCAGACCGATGATGGTTTGTTAGGAGGTGGAACACCCCCAGTAGTGACATTTGTGAAGGAAATATGAGTATTCCTTGAAGAAGTAGCAGTGCTTGCTTCCATTGTTTCTTATGACACTACCTGGCGCTCGTAAGGTAGAATCTATATGATGATGGGCACCGATAGATCAGTGATGGGAGGGTTATATGGACAAAGAGATTCTGATACAAGGTAAAAAATGATTGGTTCCTCTAGAATCAAATGTTCTCCTCTCAAATATGGGTCAAGCACAGTTTCATGTAACCCGCTTGTCTCAAAATACCCTTATTGGTCTAATTTTTGCCTTAGTGGTGGCGGGGGGGAGGAGGTTCGAGGTCAATTGGAGGCAGGCCCAAAATCCTTTACAACCGATGGAACTCCTGATCCTCCACTATGTTAGAAGATCAAAGACACACTAGGGAAATCTATAATCATTTGAAAACCAACACACACTAGAAAAAGTACCTATGAGATAAAACAATCAGTCACTAGCTAGTTGGAACAACAGTTACAACAACCAACACTAGAAACTTGCCGATGCAAGTGCAACTCGAATAGGGAAGCACCCTTTGAGTATAATCTGCAAAGCATGGCCCGATATCTATCCTATGTACTACGGTATACCCTCGCAGTCACCTGTGTAAGACACTAGAAAGATAGGCAACTAGGTTTCCAACACGCAAACAGTCACCATGCAAGTACAGTCAACAGTCGAGTGGACCACAATGAGTAGGGTATCAAGCCTGAAAACTATCAAGGGTATTGAAAGAAATTTTTCTGGAAGATGACTGAGGAACTTGAATGGATTCGAGACCCACAAAGCTCTATGGAAAATGCAATCAAGGGAATCCCAAGACAAACCCTCTATATGTGTTCCCCACTACGTTTGGTCTGGATTTGGAGGGGTTATCTCCGCTAACTTTCCTTACGTGACCTCGTGTTTAGCCCCTATGTTAGAGGGGGGTCCCAGATAACTTTCACAATACTGGACTTTTGACACTCCCTAGCATGGATTCTTATGTTTGTTTTAGCAGCCTTGAAGAGTTTCCTCTCCAATCCTAAATCAAGGCTCTAGCCTAGACTAGTTGATGGACCCTACAAACATAAAGTCTAGTTGATTTTAATTAATCGTTAATTTTAGTGGTTGTCTTAAGTCAAAGGGGACGAAAAAAATGAAACCAGTGATGTTTTTCCGAGACGAAAGAGAAGAGCATATACTGAAACTAAAAACAAATTACTTCTTCAAAAATTCAAATTTTCACATTCAAACTCTTTAACCAATTTTTCAAACTTTTTTTTTCTAAGATCTTTTAATAGAAAACTCAAAACAAGATTTCACTCAACCATGATCTACTTATTTTCCTAAGTCAACAGCCAAGAACTTACGAAAACAATCTTTTTCCTGATGATTAATGCAAACAACCAACTACTTAACCAAACCAAAAACTAAAAGATTTTTTTTTTATTGTTTAATGCTTAAGAAGCAAAAAAGGAAAAATGACGACAAGTAAATACCAAGAGATGAATTCTGGCCTAAGCGCGGATCGCAAAGAGTTACTAAAAATAAGATACAAGTTGATTGAAGCAGACTCTCAAACTTGTCTGAAAACCCTATTACTGAAAAACAGAGTAAATTTTTTTAATGAAAAAGAAAGCTATGTTGTAATCAAACCTAAGCTACAGACTGCTATGACAGAGACCCAGAATAGATCACGAAAATCCCTGAGAGGTGTGACTCCTGACAGGGAAGAGGATGATTGCCTCTTCCTAAAAAAAAAAATTCTCAACAGGTACACTACTGACATTTCAACAACCAGCATATGTACGCGGGTTGTGCAAGGTCAGGGTGTGTGTGCACACATGCAGGCCCACTACAGGTCGCGTGAACCTCTACAACTCCTCAAAAAAATGAAAATAAGCAATCAAGCAATGGCAGGGAGCACTGGTACTGACAACCAGAATCCCTTGAAGACACAAAAACTTACTTTGACAAAAAAAGATGCAAGGAAAATGATAATCTGAGGTTATACCTAGGCTACAGACTGTGACAAAAGAGACCAGAAATAGATCTAGAAAACCCCTAAGAAGGATCACTTCTGATAGGGAAGAGGATGATTGCCTCTCTTAAAAAAAAAACAATTCTGGACTCAGACATGCTACTGATCCTTCAGCAGCCAACGTATGTATGCGGGTTGTGTGAAGTTAGGGCATGTGTATACGCGTGCAGGCCTTATACAGGCTGCGTATGCCTCTGTAGCTTCCCGGAAAAGAAAAAATAGTCAAGTGAAGAAAGCAGGTAGTACTGGTATGGAAGACTAGAATCCCTACTAGCTCAGATTCTTGCAGAAACTCAGAAAAAAGGTAATAAAACCAATTTAAAAACCCAAAAAGTATCCCCCAAAACCCTAGAGATTTCCGCAGTTTATTCGCCAATTATGTTGTGGGTGGAAAATCCCCCTATGGACTAGCATTAAGGGTTCTGTAATGCATGCAGAAACGACCTAAAGTCTCCTACTTCTTACTATCATCCCAATCAGAAACCCCATTATTCATATGAAAATACAAGGTTAAAAAGATCAAGTTACTGTACCTTAGTTTTCGTGTTTGATGTTGATCCTTTAACGGTCGGTTTCTCCTTGAATTCATATCTCCTCCCAAAGCTGACCTGCATTCACAAACAGACAAACAAATAACTCCAAACATGCATGTGATCTATGGACTAATGGGTTATAGATTCTATCAAAATATAATCAATATTAAACATTAACAATCTCATATGGCGGGACGGGAAAAGTACATCTTTTATTAATCTCACAAGAGTAACTTACAATAGTGAGATCGGTCATTGCTCCTCGAATCTGGTCCTGGGCTCCTCTTCAAATGTGCTGCAACTACTTTTGTATATTATTCTCTTCACACAATGGCTGCAAAAGGTTGGGGCAAACAGAATGCAAAATCGGGTAGAGTTTCTTTACAAATATTTTCCTCTTCCAAATGGGACCCCTACCCCTTCTTTTATAGGCTAGAAAGGGATAGGTATTTGGTCGAGTGACTGAATATGGGAGGTCAAATGGTTTAGTTAGCTTACCCAAAACTGTGAGTTATGTCTGCAACTTTCCATTTTTTGTGCTTTTATAGGTACACGCGGGCTGTAGTGGGTCAGCTAGCATATACACACATGCAGTAGTGGAACAGGGCACGTGTGCCTTTAAAAAGGGTGTTTTTAAGAAGAGTTGTTCAATAGTGGTTTGGAAAAGGATGTAAAATGAGATGGCCTGATGCTAGGTAAGCATATCTGGTGCAAATTAGGGTTATAACACGTTCTGTGTGTTTGGATTG
>SNQJ01S0058169.1:0-16005 GCA_010110895.2 Picea sitchensis
GTGCTCAATTATAGATGATGTACAGAACTGAAAAACACTGCCTATCATTTCGAAGAAGAAGAGGTTTTCTCCCTTTATGGGTTTCCTCGTGAAAAATCTGTCTCTGTGTGTATTTTATGTGTGACTGATGATCTTGACTCTTATTGTCCATATGTTGTATGTTGCTTGATAACGCATGAAGAAATATTAATAATTGTTAAGAAGGTGTAAAATTGTTTAAGCTTATAAACAACTGATTCACCCCCCCCTCTCAGTTGTATTAGTATTTCCAACAGGACTATTAGATCAATCTCTTCAGGAAGCTACAAAACCTAAGACAGAAGGGGATGACAGTTAAGGAGTACACCGAGAAGTTCTATCGACTGAACATCAGAACTGGACAAATGGAAAAAGATGAAGAAAAAGTCCTCAGATATATAAATGGCTTGAGATATTAAATTCAGGATGAGCTCAGTATGATTTCATTTAGGACTGTAGAGGACTCTTATCAGTTTGCACTAAAGGTAGAGGAGAAGATGGTCAGAAGACATAACTAGTGAGGAAGAGATAAAATCTCAGTCCCAAGCAAAAGCAAGGGGTTTAATCATGACAGACCACATCAGACTATGGATCAGGCAGAGAATCCACACAATCACTCAGAATGAGGAGGAAGTTCTCAAGAAATACAAAGTGGTGGAAGACACTCTTCTAGAGGAAGAGTTAGGTGAGGAATAAGATGTTATTCCTGTGGAAAGACAGGACACATGTCTTGGGAATGACCCGAGAAGAAGAAATAAGGAAGAGGAGAAGCTCGCATTTCATAAGTGCGGTGAAGAGGTGTTGAAGCAAACAAGCAGATGATGGAGCATCCCTGAAGTTGAGAACAATTTTCTTAAAATGAGAGGCAAAGGTTGAAAATCTAGTGCAGAGGAATAGTCTCTTTAGAACAACTTGCAAAACTAAGGATATAGTATGCAAGGTGATCATTGATAGTGGAAGCACTGAAAACCTAGTATCCACAGAGATGGTGGAAAAATTGGAGCTGAAACCAACTGCACACCCAAAGACATACAAGGTCTCATGGTTGCAGAAAGGACACTAGGTAACGATTACTAAACAATGCCAGGTTGAAATTAAGATAGGAGGCTATAAAGATGAAATCCTATGTGATGTAATTCCCATGGACACATGCCATATTCTGTTGGGAAGACCATGGCAGTTTGATAGAAATGTCATACATGATGGGAGAAAAAACACATATACATTGGAGAAGAATAGTAGGACACATATGTTGCTTCCAATGGAGGAGAAAAGAGTGAGAGGAATCCATCACAAGCATACTTCTCATGAGTGGGAAGGAACTCCTAAAAGAAGTCAAGGAAGAACAGGAGATGCAGTTTGTTGTGGTAAGGAAACCCAAAGTTGTCCTCACAAGTACATCAATGGATGATTTGCCTGAGGAAGTTCAGGAACTATTGGATAATTTCGCTAATATTGTGGTGGATGAATTGCTAAACTCATTTCCACCCATTAGGAGTATCATTCACCATATCCACTTGATACTAGGAGCAAGTATGTTGAACAAAGAAGCATATAGATTGACACCTTGAGAGAATTAGGAGGTGAAGAACCAAGTCCAAGAGTTGCTAGACAAGGGTTTGGTCATAGAAATCTTGAGTCCATGTGCAGTACCAACTATGTTGAGTCCAAAGAAATATGGAGGGTGGAGAATGTGCACAGACTTGAGAGCCACCAGCAAAATCACCATCAGGTATAGATTTCCTTTACCGAGAATGGATGATTTAATGGATTGCTTAAGTGGAGCAAATTTCTTTTCTAAGATAGATCTGAAAAGTGGATATCACTAGATCAGGATGAGAGAAGGTGATGAATGGAAAACAACCTTTAAGACAAATGAAGGTTTGTATGAGTGGTTGGTTATGCCATTTGTCTTAACAAATGTCCCGAGCACTTTTATGAGGCTGATGAATGAAATTCTGAAATATTTCATTGGCAAATTTGCAGTTCTATATATGGACTATATATAGATCTTTAGCGGAACTAAAGAGGATCATTTGAGGCACCTAACATTAGTAATGAGGAGGCTATAGTAAGAGAAACTGTTGATAAATCTTAAGAAGTCCTCTTTTATGAAGACAAAGCTTATTTACTTGGGTTTTTTGATCTCCTAAAATGAATTTAGAATGGATCCAGAGAAGGTGAAAGAGATAAGAGAATGGTCATCACCAAGAAGCATGTTTGAGGTAAGGAGCTTCCATGGACTAGCGAGATTCTATAAGAAGTTCATGGGAGACTTTAGTGGGATTTGTGCACCAATGATGGACACAGTGAAAAAATGGCACAAATCATTCAAATCGACAAAGGAGCCTGAAAGGAGCTTCAATATACTGAAGGAGAAGATAACATAATGACCAATTATGGTCTTGCTGAATTTTGAAAATACATTTCAGGTAAGGTGTGATGCAAGTGGATTTGCAATAGGAGCAGTTTTGAGTCAAGATAATAGACCTGTTGCCTATTTCAGTGAGAAGCTGAATGAGACTACAAGGAAATACTCCGCATATGACAAGGAGTTTTATGTCATAATTAAAGCCTTGAAGAAATGGAGGCATTATCTTGTCCCACAAGAATTTGTCTTGTATAGCAATAACCGAGATTTGCAATTCATCACCACACAAGAAAAATTGAATCAGAGACATGCAAAATGGGTTGAATTTATGCAAAATTTTACTTTTTTCATAAAACATATTGTTGGGAATACCAACAAGGTTGTTGATGCGTTAAGCAAGAGATGTTTAATTCTGTAGGAACTCCAGGTGAAGACCTTGGGGTTTGAAGACCTTAAGGACATGTATTGTGATGATACAGACTTCAAGGAAGCATATGAAGCATGTACAAACCCTATGTTGAGAGATAGAAGTCAGTGGGAAAATTACATGATTCAGGAAGGACTATTTTTCAGAGAAAATTAGTTGTGCATACCAAGATGCTCAATGAGGGATAATCTTCTAAAGGAGAATCATAGTGGAGGATTGGCTAGACATTTCGGCCATGATAAAATGTTTGCACAATTGAGAAGTTCACACTATTGGCCAAGTATGAGAACAGAGGTGATAAAGTTTGTGAAAAGATGTAGAATCTACCAACATGCAAAGTGGAAAAGACAGAACACTGGGTTGTATCAACCATTTCCAATACCAGAGAGGCCTTGGGATGCAGTAAGCATGGATTTTGTGTTGGGATTTCCAAGAATGAAAAGAGGATTTGATTCCATATTTGTGGTAGTGTATAGGTTTTCAAATATGGCACATTTCATCCGATGCCAAAATATTAGTGATGCAACACATGCTGCAAATCTATTTTTCAAAGAAGTTGTGAGACTTCACAGCCTACCCAGAAGCGTTGCCTCGGACAGAGACACAAAATTTGTTGGTCACTTTTGGAGGAAGTTGTGGAAGAAGATGGGGACATATTTTTCCTTCAGCTTAGTGTATCACCCTCAAACAGATGGACAAACTGAGGTGGTAAACATAAGTCTGGGAAATTTACTGAGGAGTTTAGTCACTGAGTATCATAGTCAATGAGAGCAGATTCTTCCACAAGTAGAGTTTGCATACAATGACTCACCAAACAATAGCAGTGGAAAGATCCCATTCTGACTATATGGAATGCAACCCAGGGGATTGTCTGAGTTGATACACTTGGAACAGGGTGAGATCATAAGTGTTGGAGAGAAATATTCTAATATTGAGATGAAAAAACTCCATAGCCAGATCAAAGAACAATTGCAGAGTTCTAACCAGAAGTACAAGCACAAAGCTGATCAACATCGCAGGGAACTTCAATTTGAAGTGGGAGATCAGGTTTTGGCACATCTCAGGAACGAAAGGTTCCCTATATGAACATATAACAAGTTGAATATGAAGAAGATAGGACTCGGTAAGATCTTAAGGATGTTTTATGCAAACACCTATGAGATTGAGCTACCAAATGGTGTAGGAATATTGCCCATATGCAATGTTTCAGTCCTGTATCCTTATAGAAAATATGACATAGAGGGATTAGGAGATCAAGAAAATATTTAGTGGGAGAAATAAATGGATGTGGAAGGAAAGCCACAGATGGAGAAAATTGTAGATCAGAGGATTGGCAAGAAGACCAGAAGAAAAACCTATTTTGAATATCTGGTCAAATGGAAGGGGCACCCAGTCTAAGATGCTAGTTGGTAAAATGAAGCTGCCATCCAGAAGCATGGAAAATTAGTGCAGGAGCTCATGGACAGGAGTCCATGAATTTTTGTCAAGGGGAGTATGATGTAGGAGCATTGTTGGTAAGTGTGTAGAGGTAGGACCACTCAGTATGTGGGAGTTCTTAGAGAACTTCAATGTTGGCAGTTGCAGTCAATTTTGAAACCTGCCTTAACAACGCGTCAGAATTTACCTTTGGAGGCATGCTTGAACCAGTGCCGGAATTTACCCTTTGAGGCACATTTTGAAAATCGCAAGCGGAGCAGGAGTTTCCATTACGCCTCTATATTGAGATTGGTCTAAGATAACCAGTAGGTTAATTTTTAGAGTATATACGTAGGCAGGGGAAACCCTAAAAAGTATGGTGAGATAAATAGAGGTTTTGTATGCCCATATAGGGTTAGTTGCAATACAGAGGGAGAATAGTTGGAAGAGAACTGCAAGTTAGCAGGAGATCTCAGTTTTTACAGTTGTTGTAATTTGAATGTATTTTGTAGCCATTTTGGCACTCATGAATAGAACAGAAGGAAAATTGATCCAATACATCATGTGTGAACAATGTTTTGCAATTTCTCGTCATTTGTATTTTTATGAGGAAGTGAATGAATCTCAATAGGAGAGACTGGAACTGTGAATGTTAGCTTTTCAGTTTCAATTGTTTCTCTTCGTTTGAAGTTATACAAGGTGTGCATTGAGCCAGAGAGAGGAATGCCAGGGGATCGAGAGAGGAATTCCTCTGTGAGAAATCCCTTAGATCTGAGATATAGAGATCCCTTAGACGTAAGGAGTGCATAGGAAATTAGAGTCTTCATCGGATGAACCTCAGGAGGAATAACTCTCCAGAAAGTGTTATCGAGACCCAGGAATCCATTTCCCAGGAGGAGAGAAGGTTGACACCTTCTGGATTTAGATAATCTTCTAAGTCTGAGAAGATAAAAGCTCAGGGGGAAGAGCAGTATCAACCATTAGATCACGATGGAGAATCAGTGGTCATCTAATTCAAATCAAGTGTGCAAGATCTAATGTTGTGTATGTTGAGGAGGGAAAACCTGAAAAGACCTGTATTGACGGTGGAGAACTTTTGAGAAGAAACGTGATTCAATCATGATCATTGATCGAGAAGAGGAATGAGAGCCATTCATCAGTGGTGGGGAACATTTCACCATTTCAGTAACTAGGAGTACAAGGGTCAATAGTTTCAGGAGTCTCGACCGGTGAAAAATCGATAAGATCGTTACCATTGGATCTTCAGAGGCCCAGAGTCGTTGATCCATGAAAAAGGGGCGCTTCAACATTCGGCGATCAAGTGGAGGAGTGACCGGATTTCATGCCAGGTGAAGTCACGAAACGTGAAAAACCGAAATGATCATAGGCATCAGCCAAGGGTTGATCTAAGTCGTATATCTCATGTTGTCGTACTTTCGACATTCGGGACTTGTGGGAGTTGGATGCACCTTGAGGTGAAGGTGGTTGTCACGAGCACGTGGTCATGTAGACAAAGGAAAGGGAGGAGCCAAATTTTGATTCTCCCATCAGGTTTCGGGACTCAGAGGGGTTTGCATCAAGGGACCATTATATAGAAAACTACGAAACGCCAAAATGTGACACGCCTTTTGGGATAAACCCTTGGTCGCACCTGGGGTCTCATGGAGTTTGTGGATTCTACGTAGTGTTGGTTTGTATGGAAAGAACACAGACAAGGGCCTGTGGAATTAGTGTTAGAGGTTCCCTTTTGGAACCAGGAGAGTCGTTCTAGCTCCATAATCAGAGATCCTGACTGGGAGGTCGCGAAGCCCTCATGAGGGATAGGGGGTTTGCATCACAAACAATATCTCGTCGTCGCAATGTTATCAACATAGCCCCATTTTCAAAATGCAACAAAAATAATTGCATCACATAATGTGGTGCAAATATCCTATCATCACAATGTGACAAACTTAACCCATCCATCCTAATTTGACAAAAATAACATTATTGTCGCAATGTGATGAAAATAACCATATTGTCACAATGTGATGGATATAGCGTTTCCATGGTAATGTCATTAACATAGGTTTGTCGTCGCAATGTGGTGAAAATATCCAGTTATCATAATGTGATGAAAATATCATATCCTCGCAATGTCACAAACAAAACCCTTCCATTGGACTATGATGACCATAACCAAATTGTCACAATGTGATGAACATAGCCCTATACGATGAACATACAATGTCACGAACATAGCCATACTATGGAAATGTGACAGATATAACTATGGTTGACCTTGCTTTACCTTGTTTGACCATGACAATGGTTTATTGTGGTTGACCATGGTTGACAATGGCTAACCATGTTTGACAGTTGTTTTCCATAAATGACCATGGCTAGTCATAATCATATTCTTGCAATGTGATGAAGATAACCATATTGTCGCAATGTGATGAACATAGCCTCATCCTCGTAATGTGATGAAAATAACAATATTGTCATAATGTGGCAAACACAGCCTCGTCATCCCAATGTGATGAGCATACTATCGTTGTCGCAATGTGCCACAAATATCATATCATAATAATGTGACAAACAGTGTTTTGTCATTGCAATGTGATGAGCATAGCCCTATCCTCGTATTGCGATGAACACATGACATTTATGTTCATCACATAATCGTATGACATACGATGAACATACGAAATTTATGTGCATCACGTAGCCACTTTTTACATACATGTCCCGTCATCGAAATGTGATCAACATATCCTCATCGTCACAATATCCCCATTGTCATCAATATATGACAAACAATATCTCATCGTCACAATATTATCAACATAGCCCCTTTGTCGCAATGCAACACAAATATCCTATCATCACAATGTGACAAACTTAACCCCTCCATTGTAATGTGACAAAAATAACATTATTGTCGCAATGTCATGACAATAACCATATTATCGCAGTGTAAATGTATTTTTATTAATTACTAACATATGAATTTATTTTTATTAATTAATCAATACATTACATTATATAATGTCTTAATACTTTAATTTATAAATAAAATTAATGTTTAAAATATTTACTACATTTAATACTTCAACACATTAATGTATTTATTATTTTATATATTCATTTATATATGATTTATGTATTATTTAAATAATTCATTAATCTATTATAATTACAAGTGTTTATCATATAATATATGTATTATACATAATTTTAGTTTATTCATTTATTGCTAATACTTTATTATTTTAATGTATTATTTTACCTTTCTCGAAATTTAAAACTTTATTAATATATAGATAATATATATATGCTTTATAGATTCATTTGTTGTTAATACATTTATTACTTTAATGTCTTATTACATTTTTGAGAAACTTTTAAACTTTTTTAATATATAAATGTTTTATAGATTTATTTATTAATAATATTTTAATATTTTATTAATTTGTGCATACTTTATATTTGTATTATTTAATTAACACATATTTTAATTATTAATATATAAATGTATTTTTATTAATTAATTAAAAAAATAATACATTGCATAAAAAAATTAATGTTTTAATATTTTAATTTATAAATTGCATTAATCTTTTAATAATTTCATACATTTAATATTTAACACATTAATAATTTCATAAGTGATGACTCCAACCATAATCCTTTATGGATATATGAGGACCTTGTTTTATCTAATAGCTACAAAAGAAACTATGAAGACCTAATTGAGAATTTGTTTGGTACTAAGTTGGTCAAGCTATGGAGCTCTCAAGACCTAATAATTTGCAATGGAGTAATGAAGTGGCCAAACTCCAACCAAATGACTTGCATTCATGGGCTAGGTAGTATTGTTGTAGATTATGTGATATCTGATATCCCCGTTTCCAACCAAATAACAACTTTTAACCTTTTAAATGACCATGAGCCTAACTCTGATCATAAACCTTTAACCCTAAATCTAGAATTTTCCATGCCTAGGAGGACCATTGAAGAGAATTTTGATAATCAAAGGAATTTTCAATTTGAAAAAAGTAAAGTTGACATTTTCTTAAAGGATTTAAATAGTAAATGAAACCTCCTAACTTATAAGGACAACATTGAAGAACTCTGTCATGATTTTACAGCTACCCTTTCAACTTCTATTAACAAGTTCGCTTTCGAGGTGTTCCATAAAAAGAATAATAGAACAACCAACCCTTGGTATGATAAAGAATGTAAAATTTCTATTAAAACCATTAGGGATGCTTCTAACACTAGTACATATTGTAAAAATTCTGACATTCTATTTGCGGTGTTATGGAAAAAATTGTCCATATTGTCACAAAATACAGGAAATTAAAAAAAAAAATCATCTTGCCCGATAACATCAGTGTTTCCACTTTGACATCTCTCCTGCCACATTGACGTCTCTATTGCCACGTTGTCGTCGATCTTGCCACGTTTTCCACCTAGTTGTCTCTATTGCCACGTTTATGACATAAACGTCTCTCTTGCCACGTTTGTCAAGATTGTTGTTGCAATTGCAACATTGTGGAAACTCGGTTTTCCCCCTCCAATGACCACCTTAGTATGTTGACCAAGTTAAAATACTAATGATCACTTAGGTTTATATAACGTCGAAATTGTGACGTGATAAAATCTATAAATATGTTTCATTTGATGGATGTTGCGACAAGTTTTCTATAATAATGACACTTCAAAAACGGTTTACAGGTCTTCTCGGCGAACAAAAAACAGGTATTTGTTTTAGTATAAGTCTGTGGGGAAGAATGTTAGAAAAAATTAGAGATGGGAAAAGAATTAAAGAGGGTCAAAAGGGTGACGGTAAATGTTATTGAGTGATTCTTTCCACCTCCAATCCCTTCTCCCTCAGAGCCCCATAATACATCTCACCAATCCCCAATAGGTAGTCCCTGTCCATCAACAAATGCTGGTAGTCGGCCCTCATCGTAGACACTCTCTCTCTAAGAGTATGAAATTAATCCATGGAAAATCCCCCATCTGAGATACTATGTGCCAATGATGTCCTCCATCAACAATCTGCCACCAATGCATGTGTCATCAGTCATAAATATAGAAATGGACATACCTCCACCAGATGCATGATGAATAACACAAGTGATGTAGGCACTTTTCCTCATTGTCACCCACATACTAGATGTTGACCACCCTAAAAATGACCCAAGGCCAATATTCAGGAAGACCCAACAACCAACTTGTTTCCCACACCACCTTTCGCACGAATGGAAAACCTCCACTGTCAACAAAGAAAACACAATACATCACATTGGCTTCATAGAGCCAACAACACAACGGGACTTGAAAAATGAAAACCACAAGAAATTGCATCATCCACAAGGATCTCAATGACTCAAAGCCAACCTATATATACTAGATCCCACAACCATCTGAAGAGCCCACAACACAACTCATGTGTTACCAAGATTTTTCCCAAGGAATTCAAATGCAAAGCTCTACAAGGGAGCCACAACAATCGCCCAAACTCCATGACAAGTGGAGAAGAGTGCTCTTTCAAAGAACCTCCCAAGATGAGTTTTCACTACACTTACCACCCATGTGCTACCGAGCGACACGATAACAAGCCAAGAACCGACAAACCCTGCAAATGGCCTCAGGCCAATCTTCGAGTGGACCTAGTAGGCAACGCCTTTATATCACCACATCACTCATGGTCCTAATTTCCTCCTCCATGTTTCCTTGTTCCTCCTAGGGATAAACCCTAAGACACTTGGATTGTGAGAAAAAATACTAGGAAACATGTGGAAACATATGGATTATGATTCAATTAAAAAAATGAATATATAAGGAAATTATATATAAAGTTATTGTAATTTCATAGGGAAAACATGGAATGATATATTAATGAGGGAAGAGAGTAGTATACATCCATGCTATAATGGTAAGTGAACTATGAATACATGAATTATATGAGAATTATGGTAGAGCATTAAAGTTTTCATGTTTTAGGAGGTAGTGTGATATATCTAGGGAGGTTACAACCAATCCCCATTTTTCCTCAACCAATACATTTGACCAAAACTTGATGTCCAAGCATGAATCTACCTCAAAATCACTATAATTGACTGATTTACACCCTATTCATCATTACAACATCAAAAAGTAACATTTTACTTCATAGATGTCGAATTTGGCAAAACATTGCTGAAAAAACCAATTCCATGACAAAGCATAGCGAAACTAATATAAAGCGTAGCGTGCTAGGAAAAATGGAGTTTTGGAGGCCTTCCCAAGCTCCAAATATAGATCTAAAAAGTGTTCTAGAAAGTGGTGTATGTCTACTAATTGATGAAATTCCTAAGAAACAAAATTGACATGATCTGGCCCTTCAAACTCTCCTCTCCCAAAAGTACTCAGAAAGCATAGCGTGCTACTCCAAAATGTGGTAGAAAGGTCAATTTCAAGTGGTGTTTTTCTCTTCATGCATGTTGTATTTGACCAAAATTTTCCTCCGTATAGTCCAAAGTGATGTACAAGTCACGAGGAGTCTGAAAATACAAACCATTTGTCATTTTGAATCCTCCATGAAAGATCTACTACTTGTAATGACAACATTGTGCCTTACCGGATTCATAATGGATTTGTAACAGTTGGTGCTGAGAATATGTCTGAATATTTAGGAAACTATGTCAGACTTCACTCTGAAGGATTGTGAAGAATGTCTTTGGTTTTCAAAAGCAATTTGAGGAAGTCCTATAAGACCCAGAGACACTAGAAAATATTGTAAATCTTGCAGAAAGGTCTCTATAATGAGTTTCCATCTAATTTAAATGCAAAGGATTATGTAATGGAAATGAAAACAATGATTTGTAGTATAAGCTAGGTATAGGCATAAATACCCCTCAGTTGATGCAGGTATATTAAGCTTTAGGAGATGTTGAGAATGCATTAGTAAACATTGTGGAATGATACTTTTATTTTGAAGCAAGTTGCAATGAAGAGGGATATTTAAGAAAGTCATTAAATTTTTGTTGGGAATTATGTTTATATGTTGTATAAGTTTGACTATAACAGTGACCAAACTAGGATCCATCCAAATTTTGGTCTGAACTAACAATGGTTGACTTTCACAACACTATGCTTACATAATAAATACTACCCAACTTAACTTGCAAAAACGTTTTTTCCCACTTGTTCTTTAGCTAAAGTTGAGGGTCCATTTGAAATGGTCAAATCTATCCAAATATCACAATTCCCATCATTATTATTTCTTGCACAAAAATCCCAAAGCAAGTGAAGGCCAACAAGCCTCTACCACACCCATTGAATCACCCTTGCGTCAATTCTATTGCTTCAATGTTAACTGATATTCTAATTCCCCTTGAAATTAAGAGGCCAATTCTTGAATAAAGGTATGATCATGAGCCAAAAATTTCTTGAAAACATCTAACTACTTGGTCCACTTAACACAATTGAAACACCAATAATGAAATATTGATCTTTCTCTTAATATAGTTCTACTAGTTACATCTACATTATTTCTTCTCATTATGTATCTACAAATGCTTCCAACTACTACAAATCTAAGTGTCTTGGGTAGCCTGGTATAAACTCTTAGAGATAATTTCTATCTACTAAGGTTTCATCATGTAGCTCGGTGATTTTATCATCCACAACCTAAATCTCCTAAAAGTTATCTCTTTTCTCCAAAGGATTACTCAGTGCTCGAGCCTCATTGTTTGACATTGCTTTGAAAATGCAAATATTTAAATTGTTATGTTGTTGCATGTGATCTTGAGGCTTAGATATGTTTTGAGTAGATTTTAGAAAGAAATTGTGGCACCTATAGAGTGTTACTTGTGTTTATTGTGGAATGTTGGTTAAGATTGGATTTTTGGTGTATTCCTTGATAATATTTGAATTTGTTCATGAGTTGAATTTAGCACTTATCTCTTTCCTAATATGACTTTAGGTAGGAAGAGTGACACATATTTGTACATATTGAGTATTGAAGCAAAAGGGTATATTGAATTGAATGTGTTGGATGGTTGTGGAAACCATATAAATGAATGTATGGAGGAGGTAGTTGTCTTATGGATGAGATTTCCATATCTTCATGTGAGTTATGGAAGTAACTCTTTAGATATGTATATGTTGAAGAATCGGTGTTGATGAATATCACAGACATAGTTATATTTTGTAATACGGCTTGGTTTTGTAATTGGAATCTAATGTGGGCATACCTAGGGAATTCTAAGAGAACATGTTTTTTTATCATCAACCTTCTTAGTATCAAAAAGATGATAAATTATCTTATCCCATGACATTTTAGAAATTGTCCAATGCCCTATTTCACTATGAAACTCATGAAAGTTTGTCCTTATTAAACAAAATTTTAGGAAGTAATTTTTAAATGTATAATATATTTGTTTAAGTGGTATATAACACTGACTTAAAAACCTTGGGGTTATTGTTTCAATAGTTTGATGAGGACATCAAGATAGGATTATGATTTTAAATATTAGGAATTTGATCTTAAAATTCTATTATGAGTATCCATTGGTTGAGTGATGATGGACCTTTTGTGATAGTTGAATGATTTTTTCTGGTTGAAGCTTTGATTTTACGTATCCTAGGATTGATGTGAGATATAAAGGGTGTTAAAAATCGGTATACCTTATGTATTTTTTGTGTTAAATCAAAACTTGAAAATGACTTGTTAATTAATGGTCCACAATGTTTGACAACGAGATGCGACAGGTAATACCACAGAGGGTTAGGGAACACTTCAAACAATACCTCTATGGCATATGCTTTGTGGAAAGGTAATACCACAGAGGGAGTAATACCACAAAATTGGATCAGATTAAACCGTAAACCATAAGCTATGATCAGATTAAACCATAAACCATGATCAGATTAAACCGTAAACCATATCTTGTTCATAAAACAAAGATTCTTTGTATGTTTCCTATGTGGTGTCTCAAGCCCTCACACATGATGTGTAACAACCCTAGTTGAATATATGCTTAGGGATTATTAAGAAAAATTAATTAGGTAATTAATTGTCCTAACATGGTTTTACTTAAACAAAGATTGGCATAATAATATTAATTAAATATTAATTAATTAATTAATTGTTATAAATTATGATTAAATAAATAATTAATTAATTAAATTAATTACCTATCACATTGAATGACCAGGGTAATAAATTCAAAAGGGTTAATAATTTTAATTTGTTTAATTAAATGATTTACGTATGCAGGAGGGGATAAGACATTAAATATGAGGATAGGATATTAATAAGGGGATAAGACATTAAATAAAGAGATAAGATAATAATGAAGGGATAAGATATTAATGAGCGGGAAGAGAGTCGGTCGAAGGGATATGAGAGGAGGAGTCTTACGAGGAGGGAGGAGGAATTATTGGGAGGAAGAAGCATTTTGGAGATAGAGAAAGTTCTGGTTTCAGGGTTTTTTTGGATTTTCTGGTTCTTAGTTGGAGTTCTGCAGTCAGGGAGGATCATTACGGGGGGCATTGGTTTGCTGGGTGTTTTGGGCATGGGGGCAAGGATAGACTTACGGTATCCTAGAGCTAGGAAGTCGGATAGGATGCTCCTAGCTGGTATGGAGGAAACATGGTTTGGGCAGAGTTGGTCAATGCATCAGGCAGCAGCAAAGCAGCAGGCTGGACAACCGGGTCAACGGAGAAATTAACATCAGGAAGAGGTAAATTTGTATTATTATGTTAAGCAATTTTTATTATGTTATAAAATTGTTGTTCATTGATTAATTTAACATGCGTATATGCTTAATTAAAATAAATTACTGAGTTTTCTGCAATCAAGTAGAAGTTATTGTTTTAGTTTACGAAATTAATAGACTTAATTTAATACGGTCACTACATATGGTATCAGAGATGGAAAGTGATACTAATGATTATTTTCCTTCTCTACTAAAGTGGTCATTATTTCAATATTCTTGTTAAGTATGCCTATAGATTTACTTGAGGAAAAAAAATGGCTTAGGATTAACGATTTACTCTATAAAACGCAAAGGCTTAGGATAAATTACAATTTTCAGTTGTGTTGGTTTCCTTATGAACTGTATTTAGAGATATGTGCTATTTTCCTGCTGCGGATAGCATTATTTTAGCGAGATACACTGGTGGCTTTTGCATTTTGTCATAATGGGAAGGAATATTCTGGTTTTATATCGCATAAAGAAATTTCAACCTAGGTTGTTTTGACTGAACAAGTTTCTTTTGACATCTGGGGGTTCTATGTCTCATATCATTGTTTCATGTACAGATTGAAGGTGACGTACAGGTGTATCCATAGTGGCATGCCCTAATCTGGGTAGTTATCAGATCTAGATGGAGGGTTATGTTGGCAAATAGATAATTTGGCACAAGTATCTATTAACAACCTCAATTTTGATACTAAGATTCCTATACTTTTGTTTTAGCTAGTGTAGGGGCATAAATGATTGAATGAATGGTATGAATAGTGTTTCATCTATTTTTATATGCAATATGATTTTATATATATATATATATATATATATATATATATTAAATTTTATCAATAATGCAACAAAACATATTTCTTCTATATGTATAAATAGACTCTCTTTTTTTGTCATTTCCATTTGCAGGTTAGGTAGAAGATGAATGGAACAAGGGATGCGTGGGGTCTTGTTTCCTTGCTAAACTCACTCTTTTCTTTAGGGTTTCTAGGTAGTTTTCTTTGTGCGGTTTCTGTATTATTTATGGGCTATCTTTGGTTGTTGAAGGGTTGTAAATATACGGTTTTAGTGGTCATTTGAATTTCTAGGTGGGTACATTTTCATTCCTAAGTTGGGTAGGCAAGTAGGTAGGCCCTTTAAGGCTCCAGATTGTGAACACTAGCTCTGATACCATATGTAGTGACCGTATTAATTTAAGTCTACTAATTTCATAAACTAAAACAATAACTTCTACTTGATTGCAGAAAACTTAGTAATTTCTTTTAATTCAACATATACGCATGTTAAATTAATCAATGAACAACAATTTCGGTCAGTCCTGTGTGCATCCGCATAACTTTTCTGCCTATCCTCCACTTCCTTTAGTCTCTGCCTAATCTGAATCACCTGTTCCTCCATCTCTTGAATCAATTCTGGCCCAACTATTACTCGGTCTTCTAGTCTGTCCCAACTCAATGGCGTTTTGCATGGCCTTCCATACAAAGCTTCATAAGGTGGCATTTCGATGGAGCTATGAAAACTGTTATTGTAGGCAAACTCTACCAAAGGTAGGTACTTCTCCCACTGGGTTTGATTATCCATGACATACATCCTGAGCATGTCTTCCATGACTTGATTTACTCTCTCAGTTTTCCCATCTATTTCAGGATGATAAGTTGTGCTTAAGTTCAACTGAGTCCCCAACGTTGACTGCAGACTTGTCCAAAACCTAGAAGTGAATCTGGAGTCCCTATCTGAAATGATCTTCTTAGGTATCCCGTGCAAATGGATAACCTCACTTACAAGCACATGTGCCACATCAGTGACATCATAAGTGTCTCTAACTAGAATAAAATGAGCACTCTTGGTTAACTTATCCACTATCAAAAGAATGGCATTGTGTCTATGAGATGTGAGCGACAACCCCACAACAAAATCCATAGAGATGACTTCCCACTTGGACATAGGAACATCATGTGGTTGTAGGAGGCCTGTCGGGTGTTGGTGGTCGGATTTCACTTATTGACACTCTATGCACTTGGCGACGAAATGGA
>SNQJ01S0058169.1:29111-52715 GCA_010110895.2 Picea sitchensis
GGGTAGATCTCTTTTTATACTAGGCTAGGGGTTAGACTAGGGGTAATTGAAAAGATAATAATTAAAATGATATTAAAAAATTAACATATTTAATTAATATAAATATTAATTAAACATGTTATAAATTACACTTTTAATTAATAATTTCACATTGACCCTTAAAGAAGATACAAAACCCCAAATAAACACAAGCAAGGGTGAAGAGGGTTTTGGCAAGGGTGACTGGGTTACTGGGTGGCAATACTTGTCCATTCATTCTCAAAGTGACCCTATTTGATTTTATCATCACTGCATATGGGATACATCCTTCATGTAGGCATGTCCCCCTTTAGGTAGGGTCATACACTAACAAGATACCTGATCAAGGATCAGGTTGCCCCAAAACATTTATGGGGTCTTATACACCAAGTTCCAAGACCAAGGATCAACCCATGCCCCAGGCATGGGTACCTTGGACCATGTCTAGGGGCCCTAGACATATCTAGGGGCTTTAACTGCTTGGCCCCAGACCAAGAAACCCAATCATGTACTGGGGGCTCTCTCGGGGGTCTTTATTACTTGGTCCCAGACCAAGAAACCCAATCATGTACTGGGGTCTCTCTCAGGGGTCTTTATTACTTGGTCCCAGACCAAGAACTTATCCACCAAGGTACAATACCAAGGATCAACCCATGCCCCAGGCATGGGTACCCTGGACCATGTCTAGGGGGCCTAGACATATCTAGGGGCTTTAACTGCTTGGTCCCAGACCAAGAACCCCAGTCATGTACTAGGGGCCCTCTCAGGGGTATTTGTTGCTTGGTGTTAGACCAAGAACCCTAGTCATATACTAGGGGCCCTCTCAGGGGTCTTTGTTGCTTGGTGCTAGACCAAGAACCATAGTCATATACTAGGGTCCCTAACAAGGGTCTTTTTCCATGGCACTGACTGTTTGGTCCCAGACCAAGTACCCCGGGAGTGCATTGGGGGCCCTAGATCTCGGCTAGGGTCTTTTCCATCCTCCTGGAGAATGGCTCTTGTAGCTGCTTTAAATTTAACACTCCCTCTCAGCAAGAGAGGCATTCTCAGCTATACCAAGATTGTCATGAAAGTATACAAACTTTGTCAAGGAAAATTGCTTGGTAAAAATATATGTTATCTATTCCATCGCCAAAACATTCTAAATGATGAGAACGTTCTTCTGAACTATGTCCTGGACATAGTGATATCTCATCTCAATGTGTTTTGATCTGTCGTGAAACACTGGATTCTCGGTGAGATTTACAAACCTCTGATTGTCATAGTGAATGACTGTGGGTTCAAGCTCTGAACTGAATAAGTTAGAGAGTAGCTTCTTAAGCCACACTTCTTTTCTTCTTGCAACAATGTAGTCTGACTCTTCAGTGCTTTGGGGTATGGAGCCCTGTTTCCTGTTGGATCAAGAAATCATTTTTGAACCCAATCCTAAAGCAATATCTGGAAGTTCTCTTCCGATTTACTGTATTACCTATCCAGACTGGATCTATAAAACCATGGAGTATTACACCTCCACTGAAAAACGTATCTCAGAATATGCTTCACTCTGATTGTCAATTGCACTTACTCTAAAACATTACCAATATTCTCCTCAGGTACATAGGCCATTGTTGAAATGATGAAAGCACTGGGCATCTCGCAGAACAAATTCCCAACCAACCAACTTGGAGATGAACTTGATGGTGGTATGGCAGTCATTGCACACATAGAGTTTATTTTATTTTATTTTTTATATCCAGATAGGTGTCTCAACGATGGTGTTGATGAGACCAAAAGCAATTTGAAAGTTTCTCACCATGAGGATGGAAGGATGGATCTTGTGTGATATCATGTAGAACAAGGTTCTTGTTAGTCCCATTTTTTCATCTCACTCATAAAACTCTCGATGTACAATTTTACTTCATTCACCATAATTTGATTACTTAGTTGTGATTGACTTGTTGTGCTCTCATAATAAGCATGACATACTACTCCATCATACAAAGGTTTCTCTGGAACACTAACAATCTCTAGTTGTGTATTAGGAAGAACATGAACATTAATATGAACATTAAGGATGCTTCAAAACAAGGTCGCAAATCATCCAGTTTGTCTTTCCTCAACAAAATTTTCAAAATTTGAAGATAAATTTTGTCTTGTGTGAGACATACAAATGCCTTCTCTATCTTAATCTTCACGGGTGTTGAAAACTATGTTTCCACTTTCCAACTTTCTCTGACGCTTCCACAAATATATCTACTTCTGTCAACATAAATTTTGCATGCGGATTTTCTTCACCATAGAAAATATAAACATGTATCCTACAACCTTCTCATTGTGATAGAAGATAACATATTCCTTGTTCTCCTCCTCCAAATCGTGCAACACAAAGTCGGTATCCGTCATATACCCTACCTCCTTAATCTGCTATGTCAATCTCTCCAATGTTGTATATTTCTCCTATGTTTGTGGGTGGGACCTGTTAGTCCCTAAAGTTGCACTCGACTTCTAAGGGAAAGCTAGGGCATCATTGATTTATTGCAAAAGCGTTTTGAGGGTTTTATGATTGGGTTTTTGAGTAAGGTGGTTTGAAACTTGTTTCAAGGTAACAACACAATATGAAAAGCAAGATTAAAACCGAGTATATCCCATTGACCGAATAATAGGTAAACACAAAGATGGATTAAACCAATTAATAAAAAGGAAGGTGAAGCCTTCAATTTTTCAACTTCACCAAAATTCTTGCCTCAAAATATCATAAAGAAACAAGATGTTCAGCTTGATATCAAACTTGAAAAATAATCTTTACAGTAAAATTTTCACTGTATAAATTAACAGTCAAGAATCAAAAGCATTGCAATCCGAATATGAATTCAAGCATGAATAAAGAAATAACAGAGTAGAAAAAGAGGTTCTAACCATCCATATGCCTTTTCTATTAAGTGTCAAATTGAACATAATGCCTTTACAATGTGCTTCTCAAAAAGGTCCCTTGGGTCTCCAATTTTTCCCTCTCTTCCTCCCTCTATAGAGTTTATATAGAAACAATAGCTAATAATCAAGATCCAAAAGAAATGGATCTGAAAAACTCCCCATCTATTTTTAGTTTCTGGTTTCAAATAATTAAGGAGAAGATTCAATCTAAACTCCAATTCGAATTGATGAGGTGGCTTGTTAACTGTTGTCCATGAGATTTTTCAGGAAAACAAATCTGGTAAATTCCTGAAAATTAGGGTCCAACAATCAATTCGAATATCTTAAATGGTGATAGTTGTGCAACAAATGAGAGAGGTTTTTGTGAATGGGAATGTTCCCAACAAAAACCTCTTTTTGTTTCATCAAATTCATTTCCAGTCATTCTGAAACCTCTCTTGAAGAAGAAGACTAAAACAGGAAAAAAATAACAGAGTATTTCCTATAGCTTATCAGAAAATTATCCCTCAAAGATCAATTCGAATATCTTAAATGGTGATAGTTGTGTAAAAACTGAGAGAATTTTTTGTGAAGAGACATGTTCCCAACAAAAACCTCTTTTGTTTTCATCAAATTCCTCTCCATCTGTTCTGTAACCTCTCTTGAAGATAAAGACTATAACAAGTTAAAAACAAAGTATTTCCTGTAGTTTTTCTGGTTCTTCTTTTAATGATTCTTTATGTATTGGGGAAATTCTTGTATTTCGTTTGATATCTACTTTTTCATCTTCGGAATGGTATTCTATCACTATGATATCTTCTCTTTTGATTGGAGAATCGAACATGGCTTTGGGCCTTAGCCTGTACTTGTTGGTGACTCTTGTAGATTTCCTCCTAGGGTCTTGAGGCAACATTCTCATTTTCCCTTTAACAACAACATTCTTCTTTAATATCAAAATAGCATGTGCTCTGCTTCCTCCATAAAATCTGTCACTCGAGCTATTGCCTGGATATGTTGATTTAGATTGATAAAATCCTTCGATGAAATTTTCAATGTTTAACTGTTGGATTTGTATGTTGAATTGATAGGGTATATTGTTGGCTAGAAGGTTACTATTGTTAGGTGTCCTTTAGATATTCTTTGAGCTTAAAGTTGTTGGTTATATGCCTGAAAATATGACATTACCCCTCAAGAGCTTCCTTGATAAAGTCTAAAAAGTCGTCTTACCAGACATGTAGCTTTTTGGCTTTAAATAGGAGATTTGCTTGATTTATTTCACCTTGCTGGTAGCCTAAAAAATAGAAATAGATCATGAAACAGATCTCCAAATATTAACAATTTAAAATTGTAAGCAACCAAATCATCCAGAAATCATAAAATTTCAATCAGCATCGATACAGTGAAGATGACCCAATTAGTGAAGAATATGAATGCCCAGGAAGAGATGTAAAGTTATCTCTACATAGTGAAGCTCCACCATAGTCAACTTCTCTTGGCACATAATCCATATTGATCTCATCAAGGTAAACCTGCTCTCTTATTCTCTGACAGTGTAAATATACAAACCCTCGATCCACACCACTCTAATCAAAATTCGATACCAACCCCTTTCTTACAGGAAATAGATCTGAAGGTGGTAGAGCCTGCATATGATACAAAAATACATAAGGATCTGATGCTTTCAAAGCATAAGGATGAACATACGGTGCACACTGAGGCAATACTATGATAGGTCGATATAATGGAACTTGAGGAACCTGATTAACAAATGGTACACGTCTGGGCTATCTTGGTTCGATGAAATATATCCCAATAAACATATTCATGTGGATCCTTGCAAGTTGACCATCCTACATCCAACCCACAACCCACACGGCCATTGTACGGGCCATCTCCACAACACGCCGAAACCGTCTCAGTGAAACCTAAGGCCTTTCCATTGTTGATTATGTTGAGGATGAAATTGTAGTTATTCACATAGATGAAAACTACTCCCTTCAGATTTTTGTTAAGATGAGTAACAATTTTCTGTAGTCCGGAACTGAATTGTTGAAACAACCCATGGAAATCTGATTGCATTCACCTTTTCACATGCTCATCCCTAAAAATCTCATCCCTGGACTGCACCCCAGCGGTGAAATGCCAAACACAATGAATTTCTTACCACCAGTCTCGTACAACTTCAGGAAATAGCTTTCATAAGATTTCCACAGTGACTCCACAATCAATCAAGGGCCAACTGTCACCTACAGAGAATCATTCACCATGTAATTTCTGGCGATATCGTTGGCTCCAACGTTAATTGCGAGAACAACTTTAGACAAAAAAATGTTCTGCTAGATAACCATAGTCATTTCCTAGATAATAGGAGAACACAACACATGTTTATATATTGCTTTCTAGTAGTCTTTATGTGTAGAACATAAGGGTGCCTTCAAGGATTGGGCTCAACAATTTTGCTAATATTGATATGTGTTTTAGGGTTTAAGGATTGCATGAGCCAACTCCAAGGCTTCTATAACTAGCACCCTCGGCTTCCAAATTTGCCACCTACAATCTGTTAGTGTATAATGTTCCTCTGAGAAAATACCTGTGCCTAAATTCAGCAAATCAAACAGGTATAATATAATGATCATTGAGAACTGGGTGATTTTAAAATGAGACCTTCGTGGGTACAAAGCAATCGGATTATGAAATGGTTTGAATCAGTAAATGATTCCAAGCTATAGTGGACACATGTGAACTCTCATACCACAATTCATGTCATCATAACAAAATATGGATGGAAGGAGCGTATCAAGGCATGATTATTTTGGCGCTATGGGAATAGCCTTATTCCCGTACCGCTATTAATGACTTAGCAAAATTTGAATTTATGAAGTTCAAATAGGCATATAAGGTGAAACTTCATTTAAAACCATGTCTTTCAATTTCAAACTTGAATAAACTATTCAAAAAACTGAAATGCAAACCATAAGACACTAAAAACAAAGATCGAAATCAACTAGAAACAAAAATTGAAGTGTAGGTAAGAAGGGTTTAGAATAAGGGTTTCTCACTAAACCAAGACAAAATTAGAGACTAACATTGGCTCCTTCTGGGGATGATGTTCTCCCTATGGGACATCAAGGACTTGCAGACCAACGTGCCTTATCATTTCTTCTCATCTGTACAATCCTGACCCTGCAAATCTTCCACTCTACAGATATCCACAACTTTCATGTTGTGCCTAGTCTATTGGGTTATGGGGTCAGCCAATATCATTCAAATCTGGCCCAAAATTCTACATCTCTGCTCCTCATTTGAAGCCAAAACTACCCCTGTCAATAGTGCTTTATATGCATTGGGCATGGAGTCTTTATTTCAATGCTGAAACTAAATTTTCTACTGCAAACCAACAAGCTGAAAAGAATCTCATACTTGATGGCGAGCTTATTCTTCTATATATTCCTACTTCTAACTAATAAAAAATGGCTCATCATGTGACACCATGCTTCCAATGAAGCCATGACATCATCAAACCATTTACTAAATCTCTTTCAACACATATAGAAATTAGAGAAGAATTCATATTTTGCAGAAGAATTTCAACTTGCAGCATATACTTACAATCATCATCTACTTTAATTCCAAAAATAACAAGACTAAAATTTTCTGAGAAATATGATTCCATATAAATGGCTACTAGATCATAGAAGAAAGAAATAGATGAACAAATGAAAAGGTTTACCTCTGCTTGCAACTCAAAATTTACTTCCCCTTCTGATAGATGGCTGCCATAAACTGGTTCTGGCTGTACATGACAAATGGGCAGAATGTTCTCATAAACCTATTGATTAGATCTAACATTGCCATCTACTGCCTCATAAAGATGTTCTTGATGAGAAGTTTCCTTATTTTCCTCTTCAATCACATGTGACAACATATCATAGAAATCTTCTTGAAGGAGTTGAGGAAAAACCTCTTCTTCAACTATTGCTTTATCCAGATCTAAGACATCAAGTGCATTAGAAACAAAAACTAATGCATCTTCAACTATGCAGTCATCTTTCCTTTTATCAATTAGATCTAGAAAATCTTCCTCAACAACATGATTTTCATCCTTGCAATCAGAAGAAACATTTTCTTTCTGCTAAATATGCTTATCAAATTCATCACAACAATTTTCAAAGAGACCTTCAGCTAAAAAAACATCTTTACAAAATATATTGAAAGCAATATGAAAACTTGCCAATGAGTTAATACTTGAAGCTAGAAGTGATCTGCACCAGTCAAGGGATTCTCCCTTCAACGAGTATCTGAAAATCTTGATATTGACATTCTCATGCACAATCTGACATTCATGAATAAACTCATGAAAATATAGCAGATGTTCAACCAGAACCTCCCAATCTTCACCTTTAAACGTAGGAATGATACCTTCCCATTCAGCTCTGCTAAGAATTGGGTTTGGAAAACCAATGACATCTGAAAAATCACAAAAAAAAAACCTTTGAGCCAGAATGGATTCCATGCTTAGATCCAGTGGAGTCACCTATTAATCTTTAGAGGGTGGAGTCGCCATGGCGAAAGATATGTATTCATGTATCTGTCCCCTTCCTGTTCACCATCAAGAAGCGGATCTGATCCTTGTCGTTCTCCCAAGGAAGATATCTTCGTTGCTTTGTCCCCGACAACGGTGCCAAAAATGTTAGTCCCTAAATTTTCACTCGACTACTAAGGGAAAGCTAGGGCATCATTGATTTATTGCAAAATATTTTTGAGGGTTTTATGATTGGGTTTTTGAGTAAGGTGGTTTGAAACTGGTTTCAAGGTAACAACACAATATGAAAAACAAGATTAAAACAGAGTGTATCCCATTGATCGAATAATAGGTAAACACAAAGATGGATTAAACCAATTAAGAAAAAGGAAGGTGAAGCCTTCAATTTGTCAACTTCACCATAATTCTTGCCTCAAAATATCATAAAGAAACAAGATGTTCAACTTGATATCAAACTTGAAAAATAATCTTTACAGTAAAATTTTCATTCTATAAAATAAAAGTCAAGAATCAAAAGCATTGGAATCTGAATATGAATTCAAGCATGAATAAAGAAATAACGGAGTAGAAAAAGAGGGTCTAGCCATCCATATGCATTTTCTATTAAGTTTCAAATTGAACATAATGCCTTTACAATGTGTTTCACAAAAAGGTCCCTTGGGTCTCCAATTTTTCCCTCTCTTCCTCTCTCTACATAGTTTATATAGAAACAAAAGATAATAATCAAGATCCAAAAGAAATCGATCTGAAAACCTCCTCATCTATGTTTAGTTTATTGTTTCAAATAATCAAGGAGAATATCCAATCTAATCTCCAATTCGAATTGATGAGTTGGCTTGTCAACTGTTGTCCATGAGATTTTTCAGGAAAACAAATCTGGTAAATTCCTGAAAAATAGGGTCCAACAATCAATTCGAATCTCTTAAATGGTGATATATGTGCAAAAACTGAGAGATTATTTTGTGAAGGGGCATGTTCCCAACAAAAAAATATTTTGGTTTCATCAAATTCATCTCCAGTTGTTCTGCAACCTCTCTTGAAGAAGAAGACTAAAACAAGAAAAAAATAACATAGTATTTCCTGTAGGTTATCAGAAAATTAGCCCTCAAAGATCAATTCGAATATCTTAAATGGTGATAGATATGTAAACATTGAGAGAGGTTTTTGTGAAGGGGCATGTTCCCAACAAAAACCTCTTTTGGTTTCATCAAATTCCTCTCCATCTGTTCCGTAACCTCTCTTGAAGATAAAGACTATAACAGGTAAAAACAAAGTATTTCCTGTAGTTTTTCTAGTTCTTCTTTTAATGATTTTTTATGTATTGGGGACATTCTTGTATTTCATTTGATATCTAATTTTGCATATTCAGAATTGTATTCTATCACACCTTCTCTTTTGATTAAATAATCGAACATGGCTTTGGGCCTTAGCCTGTACTTGTTGGTGACTCTTGTAGATTTCCTCCTAGGGTCTTGAGGCACAGGCACACATTTCTCTTTTTTCCCTTTAATAACAACATTATTCTTTAATATCAAATTGGCATGTGCTTTGCTTCCTCCATAAAATGTGTCACTCGAGCTGTTGCTTGGATATGTTGATTTAGATTGATCAAATCCTTCGATGAAATTTTCAATGTTTAACTGTTGGATTTGTATGTTGAATTGATGGGGTCTATTGTTGCCTAGAAGGTTACTTCTATTAGGTGTCCTTTATCTATTCTTTGAGCTTGAAGTTGTTGATTATATGCCTGCGAATCTGACATTACCCCTCAAGAGCTTCCTTGATAAAGTCTAAAAATCCACCTTGGCAGACATGTAGTTTTTTGGCTTGAAATAAGAGATTTTCTTGATTTCTTTCACCTTGTTGGCAGCCTGAAAAACTGAAATAGATCATGAAATAGATCTCCAAAGATTAAGAATTTAAAATTGTAAGCAACCAAATCATCTAGAAATCATAAAATTTCAATCAGCATCGATACAGTGAAGATGACCCAATCAGTGAAGAAGATGAATGCCCAGGCAGAGATGTAAAGTTAGCTCCACACAATGCAGCTCCACCATAGTCATCTTCTCTTGGCACATAATCCCTATTGATCTCATCAAGGTAAATATGCTTTCTTATTCTCTAACAGTGTAAATATTCAAACCCTAGATCCACACCACGCTAATCAAAATTCGATACCAGCCCCTTTCATACAGGAAATGGATATGAAGGTGGTATACCCTACCTCGGATACACAAAGACATAAGGATCTGATGCTTTCAAAGCATAAGCATCAACATACGGTGAATGTTGAGGCAATACTGTGACAGGTCGATATAATGGAACTTGAGGAACCTGATTAACAAATGGTACACGTCTGGGCTCTCTTGGTTGGATGAAATCTATCCCAATAAACATATTCATGTGGATCCTTGCAATTTGACCATCCTACATCCAACCCAGAACCCATGCGGCCATTGTACGTGCCATCTCCACAACACACTGAAACCATCTTAGTGAAACCTAAGGCCTTTCCATTGTTGATTATGTTGAGGATGAAATTGTAGTTATTCACATAGATGAAAAATCCTCCCTTCAGATTTTTGTTAAGATGAGTAACAATTTTCTGCAGTCTAGAACTTAAATGCTGAAACAACCCATGGAAATCTAATCGCATTCTCCTTTTCACATGCTCATCCCTAAAAATATCATCCCGGGACTGCAGCCTAGCGGTGAAATGCCAAACACAACGAATTTCTTACTGCGAGTCTCGTACAACTTCAGGAAATAGTTTTCATAAGATTTCCATAGTGACTCCACAATCAATCGAGGGCCAACTGTCACCTGTAGAGAATCATTCACCATGTAATTTCCTATGATATCGTTGCCTCCAACGTTAATTGCAAGAACAACTTTAGACAGAAAAATGTTCTGTTGGATAACCATAGTTATTTCCCAGATACTAAGAGAATGCAACACATGTTTATATATTTCTTTCTTGTAGTCTTGATGTGTAGAGCATAAGGGTGCCTTCAAAGATTGGGCTCAACAATTTTGCTAATATTGATATGTGTTTTAGGGTTTAAAGATTGCATGAGCCAACTCCAAGGCTTCTGTAACTAGCACCCTCGGGTTCTGAATTTGCCACCTACAATGTATTAGTGTATAATGTTCCTCTGAGCAAATACTTGGGCCTAAATTCAGCAAATTAGACAGGTATAATATAATGATCATTGAGAATTGGGCAATTTTAAAATGAGACCTTTGTGGGTACAAAGAAATCGGATTATGAAATGGTTTGAATCAGTAAATGATTCCAAGCTATTGTGGACACATGTGAACTCTCAGACCACGATTCGTGTCATCATAACAAAATCTGGATGACAGGTGCATATCAAGGCATGATTATTTTGGCGCTAGAGGAATAGCCTTATTCCCGTACCGCTATTAATGACTTAGCAAAATTTGAATTTATGAAGTTGAAATAGGCATATAAGGTGACACCTCGTTTAAAACCATGTCTTTCAATTTCAAACTTGAATAAACTATTCAAAAAACTGAAATGCAAACCATAAGACACTAAAAACAAAGATCGAAATCAACTGGAAACAAAAATTGAAGTGTAGGTAAGAAGGGATTAGAATAAGGGTTTCTCACTAAACCAAGAAAAAATTAGAGACTAACATTGGCTCTTTCTGGGGACGATGTTCTCCCTATGGGACATCAAGAACTTCTAGACCAATGTGCCTTATCATTTCTTCTCATCTGTGCAATCCTGACCCTGCAAATCTTCTGCTCTGTAGATGTCCGCAAATTTTCTGTTGTGCCTAGTCTATTGGGTTATGGGATCAGCCAATATCATTCAAATTTGGCCCAAACTTCTGCAACTTTGCTCCTCATTTGAAGCCAAAACTACCCCTGTCAATAGTTCTTTATATGCATTGGGCATGGAGTCTTTATTTCAAAACTGAAACCAAATTTTCTACTGCAAACCAATAGGCTAAAAAGAATCTCATACTTGATGGTGAGCTTATTCTTCTATCTATTCCTACTTCTAACTAATAAAAACTGGCTCATCATGTGACATCATGCTTCTAATGAAGCCATGACATCATCAAACCATTTACTAAATCTGTTTCAACACATATAGAAATCAGAGAAGAATTCATATTTTGCAGCAAAATTTCAACTTGCAGCATATACTTACAATCATCATCTGCTTTAATTCCAAAAATAACAAGACTGCAATCATCTGAGAAATAGGATTCCATATAAATGGCTACCAGATCATAGAAGAAAGAAATAGATGAACAAACAAACAAGTTTACCTCTGCTTGCAGCTTAAACTTTACTACCCCTTCTGATAGATGGTTGCCATAAATTGGTTCTGAATGTACATGACAAATGGGCAGAATGTTCTGATAAACCTATTGATCAGATCTAACATTGCCATCTGCTGCCTCATAAATCTGTTCTTGATGAGAAGTTTCTTGATTTTCCTCTTCAATAACATGTGACAACATATCATATAAATCTTCTTGAAGGAGTTGAGGAAAAACCTCTTCTTCAACTATTGCTTTATCCGGATCTAAGACAACAAGTGCATTAGAAACAAAAAATAATGCATCTTCAACTATGCAAACATCTTTCCTTTTATCAATTAGATCTAGAAAATCTTCCTCAACAACATGATTTTCATCCTTGCAATCAAAAGAAACATTTTCTTTCTTCTGAATATGCTTATCAAATTCGTCACAACAATTTTCAAAGAGACTTTCAGCTGAAAAAACTTCTTTACAAAATATATTGAAAGCAATATGAAAACTTTCCAATGAGTTAATACTTGAAGCTGGAAGTGATCTGCACCAGTCAAGGGTTTCTCCCTTCAACGAGTATCTGAAAACCTTGATCTTGACATCCTCATGCACAATCCGACGTTCATGAATAAACTCATGAAAATATAGCAGATGCCCAGCCAGAACCTCCCAATCTTTGCCTTTAAATGTAGGAATGATACCTTCCCATTCATCTTTGCTAAGAATTGGGTTTGGAAAACCAATGACATATGAAAAATCACAAAAAGAAAACCTTTGAGCCAAAATGGCATCCATGCTTGGATCCAGTGGAGTCGCATCTTAATCTTTAGACAGTGGAGTCTCCATGCTGAAATATCTACAGTCATGTATTTGTCCCCTTTTTATTCACCATCAAGAAGTGGATGTGATCGTTGTCATTCTCCGAGGGAAGATATCTTCGTTGCTTCATCCCCGGTAGTGGCGCCAAAAATGTTAGTCCCTAAAGTTGCACTCGAATGCTAATGTAAAGCTAGGGCATCATTGATTTATTGCAAAAGCATTTTGAGGGTTTTATGATTGGGTTTTTCAGTAAGGTGGTTTGAAACTGGTTTCAAGGTAACAACACAATATGAAAAACAAGATTAAAACAAAGTATATCCAATTGAACGAATAATAGGTAAACACAAAGATGGATTAAACCAATTAAGAAAAAGGAAGGTGAAGCCTTCAATTTGTCAACTTCACCATAATTCTTTCCTCAAAATATCATAAAGAAACAAGATATTCAGCTTGATATCAAACTTGAAAAATAATCTTTACAATAAAATTTTCACTGTATAAATTAACAGTCAAGAATCAAAAGCATTGCAATCTAAATATGAATTCAAGCATGAATAAAGAAATGACAGAGTAGAAAAAGAGGGTCTAACCATCCATATGCCTTTACTAATAAGTGTCAAATTTAACATAATGCCTTTAAAATGTGCTTCACAAAAAGGTCCCTTGCGTCTCCAATTTTTCCCTCTCTTCCTCTCTTTACAGAGTTTATATAGAAACAATAGATAATAATCAAGATCCAAAATAAATGGATCTGAAAACCTCCTCATCTATGTTTAGTTTCTTGTTTCAAATAATCAAGGAGAAGATCCAATCTAATCTCCAATTCAAATTCATGAGGTGGCTTGTCAACTGTTGTCCATGAGATTTTTCAGGAAAACAAATCTGGTAAATTCCTAAAAAATAGGGTCCAACAATCAATTCGAATATCTTAAATTGTGATAGTTGTTCAAAAATTGAGAGATTTTTTATGAAGGGGCATGTTCCCAAAAAAAACCTCTTTTGTTTTCATCAAATTCATCTCCATTTGTTCTGGAACCTCTCTTGAAGAAGAAGACTAAAACAGGAAAAAAATCACAGAGTGTTTCCTATAGCTTATCAGAAAATTAGCCCTCAAAGATCATTTCGAATATCTTAAATGGTGATAGCTATGTAAAAAATGAGAGATATTTTTGTGAAGGGGTGTGTTCCCAACAAAAACCTCTTTTGGTTTCATCAAATTCCTTTCCATCTGTTCTGTAACCTCTCTTGAAGATAAAGACTATAACAGGTAAAAAACATAGTATTTCCTATAGTTTTTCTGGTTCTTCTTTTAATGATTCTTTATGTATTGGGGACATTCTTGTATTTCGTTTGATATCTAATTTTGCATCTTCAGAATGGTATTCTATCACTATGACATCTTTTCTTTTGTTTGAATAATCAAACATGGTTTTGGGCCTTAGCTTGTACTTGTTGGTGACTCTTGTAGATTCACTCCTAGGGTCTTGAGGCACAGACACACATTTCTCCTTTTTCCCTTTAATAGCAACATTCTTCTTTAATCTCAAATTGGCATGTGCTCTTCTTCCTCCATAAAATTTGTCACTCGAGCTATTGCTTGGATATGTTGATTTAGATTGATCAAATCCTTCAATGAAATTTTCAATGTTTAACTGTTGGATTTGTATGTTGAATTACTGGGGTCTATTGTTGGATAGAAGGTTACTTTTGTTAGGTGTACTTTATCTGTTCTTTGATATTGAATTTGCTGGTTATATGCCTGAAAATATGACATTACCCCTCAAGAGCTTCCTTGATAAAGTCTAAAAATCCACCTTGGAAGACATGCAGTTTTTTGGCTTGAAATAGGATATTTGCTTGATTTCTTTCACCTTGTTGGCAGCCTGAAAAACTAAAATAGATCATGAAATAGATCTCCAAAGATTAAGAATTTAAAATTGTAAGCAACCAAATCATCCAGAAATCATAAAATTTCAATCAACATCGATACAGTGAAGATGACCCAATCAGTGAAGAATATAAACGCCCAGGCAGAGATGTAAAGTCAGCTCTACACAGTGTAGCTCCACCATACTCATCTTCTCTTGGCACATAATCCCTATTGATCTCATCAAGGTAAATCTTCTCTCTTATTCTCTGACAGTGTAAATATTCAAACCTTGGATCCACACCACGCTAATCAAAATTCGATACCAGCCCCTTTCTTACAGGAAATGGATCTGAAGGTGGTAGAGCTTGCCTCTGATACACAAAGACATAAGGATCTGATGCTTGCAAAGCATAAGCATCAACATACGGTGCATGCTGAGGAAATATTGTGACAAGTCGATATAATGGAACTTGAGGAACCTGATTAACAAATGGTACACATCTGGGCTCTCTTGGTTGGATGAAATCTATCCCAATAAACATATTCATGTGGATCCTTTCAAGTTGACCATCCTACATCTAACCCACAACCCACACGACCATTGTATGGGCCATCTCCACAACACGTCGAAACCGTCTCAGTGAAACCTAAGGTCACTCCATTGTTGATTATGTTGAGGATGAAATTGTAGTTATTCACATAGATGAAAACTCCTCCCTTCAGATTTTTGTTAAGATGAGTAACAATTTTCTACAGTCCAGAACTGAATTGCTGAAACAACCCATGGCAATCTGATCACATTCGCCTTTTCACACGCTCATCCCTAGAAATATTATCTTGAGACTGCACGCCAGTGGTGAAACGCCAAACACAACGAATTTCTTACCGCCAGTCTCATACAGCTTCAGGAAATAGTTTTCATAAGCTTTCCATAGTGACTCCACAATCATTCGAGTGCCAACTGTCACCTGCAGAGAATCATTCACCATGTAATTTCTTGTGATATCGTTGGCTCCAACGTTAATTGTGAGAACAACTTTAGACAGAAAAATGGTATGCTGGATAACCATAGTCATTTCCTAGATACTACAAGAACGTAACACATGTTTATATATTGCTTGCTAGTAGTCTTGACATGTAGAGAATAAGGGTGCCTTCAAGGATTGGGCTCAACGATTTTGCTAATATTGATATGTGTTTTAGGGTTTAAAGATTGCATGAGCCAACTCCAAGGCTTCTGTAACTAGCACCCTCGGGTTCTGAATTTGCCACCTGCAATCTATTAGTGTATAACATTCCTCTGAGAAGATACCTGCACCTAAATTCAGCAAATCAGACAGGTATAATATAATGATCATTGAGAATTGGGTTATTTTAAAATGAGACCTTCGTGGGTACAAATCAATCGGATTATGAAATGGTTTGAATCAGTAAATGATTCCAAGCTATTGTGGACACATGCAAACTCTTAGACCACGATTCATGTCATCATAACAAAATCTGGATGACAGGCGTGTATCAAGGCATGATTATTTTGGCGCTACAGGAATAGCCTTATTCCCGTAGCGCTATTAATGACTTAGCAAAATTTGAATTTATGAAGTTCAAATAGGCATATAAGTTGACACCTCATTTAAAACCATGTCTTTCAATTTCAAACTTGAATAAACTATTCAAAAAACTGAAATGCAAACCATAAGACACTAAAAACAAAGAACAAAATCAAATGGAAACAAAAATTGAAGTGTAGGTAAGAAGGATTTCTCACTAAACCAAGAGAAAATTAGAGACTAACAAGACCTGTCATTAACTATAAATGAATACACCATGTTCTTTATCGTCACATTTGACTTGATAGTATGTGCCCGATGGGATGACCTTATCCAATGATTAAATAAGAAACAATGGTTGCACAACAAGAATCATATTCACACCTCAACATATTCAAACATTATGTTGGCCAATGGCAGCATTAGATTTCAAACAAGAAGACTTTTAATCTGCAATCCTTCAGGTCTTTGACCTGTAGTAGATTCTCAAGCATACAAAATCAGGTCTTTGACCTGTAGTAGATTCTCAAGCATACAAAATCTTGTAGCATGATGATAGGTAGCAATTATTGGCATTGACATACTAGGTAATGATCAACATTATATATATATATATATATATATATATATATATATATATCGCTTGCATATTATCAAGAAACACTCTTTTGTGCAGACTCCATACAAAACTATATTTCAAACATTGTATTTAGAGGAAATTCCAATGTTATGAAGGAGTTTCAACTTTCCACCTATTCCTCATGGAAGTACACTAAGTATGCATTGTCATAGTAGTGTTATAAGTCAACATCATGGTAGCATCGATGAGGTGGATGGTAAATTGTCTTGGCACTGGACAAGACTAGAGAGAAAATAAGCCAAGCCCAAGAAGGGAAGTTTCAAACGAATCTATCTGCATCAAGAAAGTGGCATTCAATATCATCAAGAATCTATGATGTCACTTGTAAATGCTCCTAATTGAACCAATCCTTTTAAAGGTCCTAATTGAAGTGATCCTTTTAAAAGGAGGAGTTAGGCATGCTTGAATTGTGGACATGTTGATTGAATATTTCTTCCACGCTACCCGAGGTGTGTATAAAGGCGACAACATGCACCTAAAGATTGATGAGGTATTCACAAGATACATTAAAGATCGAATCAACTACCTGTACAATTAAGGGATTACCAAGTCAACATCATTAGAAGTGAGCTTCAAATTTGATAATAGATGTCATGGGTGTGGCCAAGGGTTTGCAATCCTGCATCTGGAATTTCTCTAGAATCTTGAAGGCATACTTCCCTTTTCCAAGGAAGTTGTTTTGGACCTTGCCAAATAGAAAATAATGCAGTATACCAATATCCTTCATGTGAAATTCACTCGACAAATTTTACTTGCACCGCATAATTAGCTTCTCTAAACTATCTATAATGATCAAATCATACAGATATAGAGCCAAGACAACCAAATCACTTTTAACATCCAGATAATACAGATTTGGATTGGAAACAGTCTTGGTGAACCCCAAGTTTAGTAGAAAGTCTTCAATCCTAACCCATAAAGGGATTTTCTAAACCTGCAAACATGGGTGTCATGCCACTTCAAAATCTCTGGGCAATGTTAGACTTCAAAATGTGGCATTTTATTCAGCGGGAAGAGTGGAATTTTGTAGGAGTTACACTCAGTATTTCAAGTAGCATATTTGTGGTATACTTCCCAAGGACATTTGCAGCAAGAGAAGTATTGTAGGCCCATAAATGGAAATCTTTATGTCTGATCAACCTCAGATGGATCTTGATACACCTTATTCTGGTCCAATACTCTTTCTGAGTTGCTGTTACTGATGAGTTTAAATGTGAAGTTAAGGCACAATTGCTCCATCCCCCTTCAAAGACTCTCACAAGATATATGGTCATGATAATGAACTGTGTTATATACTAATATCATGAAAGAAGAAGCTACATAGGTAATTGATTGCGGTCTCATGAAGGACAAATTATTAGCAGGTCTTTTCTAGCAGATAGGACTTTGACATATTGTTGCCAACTTGGAGATTAATCTGTTGTTCGAGGGTGTTTTTGTAAGGAACACTCTCATCTTAAGTTGTGGATCCAATATCCTTAGTACATAACAACTTCATCTGATAATTTTTTACATGATAGATGGATTGAGTGTGACTCTAGAAGACCACGCATGTTAGCAGTCTGAGCCTTTGTTACAAATATAAAGCGAATGACAGTCCCAAAAGAAGAGATATGGAATAGTCATGGCTGCATTCAGCCACATATATGCAAATAGTGAGAATATCTGCTAACAGGACATAGAGTGATACACATTCTTGTAGTAGAAAAGAATATCTGAACCTAGAGATTAAAATTTAAAAATGACCTTTATATTCTATCAAGTAGACAACTATGCCTTCAATAAAGTGATTCAGTGGGATCGAACAATCTATCTGGAGGGGAAACGATTGTTGTTGCTCTTACTTTATTGTTTTCTATCAATAGTCACAGGTCTTATTTTTTATTTGGGAAAAGTAAACAGTTGCTAAAGTTGCAGCTTTCATCGAAACTTGGAAAGAAACTGCTCCAGAATTCTAACATTCAACCTCAGCAAATAGGGTGATACATAAACTATGGAAGGACATCAAAATTTTGTTACATAGTCAAGCAGTTAGCTTGGTAGCCATTATAACCTTCAACAAAGTGCTTCAGTGGAATGGAACAATCTATCTGGAGGGGAAAATACTATTGATTCTCTTACTTTATTGTTTGCTATCCATAGTCATAGGTCTTATTTTTTATTTGGGCAAAGTAAACAGTTGCTAAAGTTGCAGCTTTCATCAGATTGGAAACTTGGAAAGAAACTGCTCCATAATTCTAACATTCAACCTCAGCAAATAGGGTGATACATAAACTATGGGAGGAAATCAAAATTTTGTTGCATAGTCAAGAAGTCAGCTTGGCAGCCATTATCACCCATTTTGGTAGTTGATGTTCACTAGTTTGGGGATCTGAATTACCATTATTGTAAATTGGATTAATGTACACTGATGTTCATCGATCAGTTGAAGATGATGAATGTGGAGAATCATTGTTAGATGAATTGTCGTTGCTAGGAGATTCAGATGAACTGGTGGAAGAACCATATGATGTCGTCGAAGTAACTGCACTGGATGAAACATCTTCAGATGAAGGAAAGTCAAGTTCATACCAATTATGTGAATTTGGATGACTTTGAACTTTTCCTTTTCTTTGATTTCCTTTAGTTTCTAACTTTTGAAGAAGACTTTCTATTTTTTTAGCACTTTTACTTTCAGTTTCATGACAAATGACATCCCTGCTCACAATAAATCTTCCATTGGGGAAAAGTCAATACCCTTTCCTCTCATCAGAATACCCAATCATTGTGCATTTCAAGCTTCTTGAGTCAAGCTTAGTTCATTTTTCTTTAGGAACTAATGCATAACATACTGATCCAAAAACTCTAAGATGTTTAACTCGAGGTTTGAAACCAAACCATGCTTCATAAGGTGTGATTCCATCCAAAGAAGCAGTTGGAGATCTGTTCCTTAAGTATATAGTTGTATGGATTGCTTCTTCCCAATATGTAGAACTTAACCTTTTAAAACTTAACATGGATCTTTCCATTCCTAACAAAGTGTGATTCATTCATTCTGCGACTCCATTTTGCTGAGGAGTGTAGAAATTAGTAAGATGTCTTCTTATCCCATTGTCTGTGCAATAAGTGTTGAATTCATTAGAAGTGAATTCTCTGCCATTATCTGTTCTAAGTGTACCTATCTTTTCTTTAACTTCGTTTTCAACAAGTTGTCGAAAAATCTTAAATTTTTCAAATACTTCTGACTTTTTCTTCCAGAAGTAAACCCAAGTTATTCTATTGAAATCATCAACAAAGAGTAAAGAATATTTGCAACCACCAAAAGAAGTTTCTAGGGGTCCACAAACATCGTTGTGAACTAGTTGCAACCGTCGATTTTCACGCCATGAACTTGTTGAAAAAATTTCTTGACTCTGTTTTCCATAAATGCATGCTTCACATTTTGAAGTGTCCTTTTTGAAAGTGGGAAGTCCCTTAACCATTCCTTGTTTTTGTAGTTGATATAGACTATCAAAGTTCAGATGTTCATATCTCACATGCCACAATCTGATAGGGGAGATACGTGTACTTACTGTTCCTGCAAAGTCTGAATGTCTTGGAATAACTGTTCCTTTAATCCTTAACAGTTTTCCGTCTTCATATCCTGTCATCACTATTTTCATATTTTGTTTGACTGAATTTATCTTAACCAAGCCATCTTCCATAATCACCTGATGTCCTGCTTGTCGAATTGTGACTAAAGACAACAAATTATTTTTGAAGGTGGGTACATACCATACACTTGAAATCATTCATTCTCCAATATCAGGTAAATAAACTTTAACAACTCCTCTTCCATAAGGATTATGTTTGTTATTATCTGCGAGAAAAACAGAACTAAGATGGCATTCTTGAAAATTCCAAAAGAAGTCAAGTCTGAAAGTCATGTGTTGAGATGCTCCTAAATCTAAAATCAAAGCATATTCATAATCATTTTGAAGATTAGTGGAAATATGTAATGTTGAAGATGAGGTAAACACATATTTTGAATCATCATCCTATCGATCATTTGCAAATTGTGTTGTGTTTTGATGAAACTTGGCGATTTTATCAATGGAATTCGAGAATCTTCTGCATAATTACCAACTTTGTTACACCTTTTGCAAACAATTTGACTACAGTCTCTCCCTCTGCTGAAATTCTATCCTCTACCCCTACTTTGATTTCTGTGTGGAGCTTGTCCTATGCCTTGAATGTTTCCTTGAAAAGAGCCTTTGCCTTGACTATTTCCTCTTGCGTGAAAATATCCTCTGCCTTGATTGTTTACTCTGCCTTGAAAATAACCTCTTCGTTAACTGTTTCTTTTGCCTTGACTATTTCCTCTACCTTGAAAATTGTTATTTCTATTTTGGCTTTGACCACGACCTTGTACAAAATTTCCTCTTCCTCTGCTGCTATAACTGTCACTTAAAGTCTTACTTGTGCTTGCTTATGTGAAAAAAACACCTTCTTCAACTTGTTTTTTCTTTCCAAAAGTTTTGTTGTGTTGAGATAATATTTCACTTAGTTCATCAAATGTAAGCTTGTCTAACTTGCCAGTGACTTGTAAAGTTTCCAAAAAATGTGTATAGGAAGAAGGCAAACCAGTGATTAAGATTGTGTTCATGAAACTATCATCTACTGCTTGAAAACCTGCATTTAGTATTTCCTTCTTAATGTTCTTAATTTTGGAAATATATTCATGGACATCACCTCCTTCAGTCAATTTTTTTTGAAGTAACTTTAATTGAAGGTTAACTTTCTTGGATTTAGGATGAGTATCAAATAAATATTTATAAACTTTCAAAGCAGACCGCGCATCAGTTGTATTTTCAATGTGAACATACATCTCATCATTAACTGAAGATTTAATAAGTGCTAATGCTTTGGCATTTTTAACTTCCCATTTCGCTAATGTAGCTGCATCTGTCGGCTTAGTGGGCTTAGTATCTTCATTACAGATATCACGCCAAAGTTCATTGTAAATGAGAATACTTTCAATGAGTCATTTCCATGTATTATATGATTTTGTGCCTTCAAGTTTATCGGAGTCGGAGAACAAATTAATTAATTTTGACATTGTAGTTTGTTGAATTTACGCACCAAAAAATAATCCCGCAAAGAAATATGAAGATGAACAACACACCAGACATGTCACACCAAATATGATCTATCAGGGCTTGGCCTTGACCCTCGTATAGTCATTGAAACAAGAAAAAATGACTGAGCTTTGTACTTGGCTCTAGTCAAATTCCAAGGAACTTTCAAAATTTTACACTTTTCCAAAATTCTGGCAATCTTGCCCCCCCTCAAAGTAAAAATACTTTGAGTTACAAAAAAAAATCACTTCATATGGTTTGTATCCTTTGATATACCTGCAAGTAAACCTTTGCCTACAAAAGCTTTTGATGGCCGAAAGAAATAATGTTACTTCACTTATTTCCTTTGAAAATAGTAAGTAACAATAATAAGATAATTCACATGTAAAATAAAACTATCAGAGTTACTTCACTTATTTCCTTTGAAAAGAGAACTTTCAGTGTTCCTGTCAACATCTTCCATGCACGTCAAGATATGGCATCAATAATGGCAATTGTTGTTTCCAGAGAGACTCCTTCTACTAAAGCTGGCAGTGGTCGATCCGATTGTATTTGCACTATAAAAGGATCCGATCCTGGACAATGGTTGATTTTAAATGGTAGAACGTCTAACAGTAGATAACACATGCCATTACCATAACTTCACACTGAACAAACATGCCATCACCATATCCCCCATCTTCCATGGCTTTGCTGGGATAAAGAATCACTGCCACGAACACGTTCCACGGTCCTCTTTTTCTACTTTCCACGCGTAGGTTATAGTCCCTCCATGCACGTGTAGGTTACAGTCCAGTCACGCGTTAGAGTATTTCCATGCACCAGTCATGCACCAGTCACAATGTTCACACCAGTCGCGCAACAGAGGATTTCCACGCACTAGTCTGCAGGAGGATTTCCAATAAATAACTTATGGTGTCAATATATAGGTTCCAACCTGTATATAACTTATGGAAATCACCGATTTATCAGTCAGAGACTCCTCCAGGCAACACCAAAACTGTGCGCATTATTTATTAGAAAGGAAGAAACAATATGTGATAAAAAGAGGCATCTGAATTCTTGCATGCAATTCAAGTGAGAAATTTAATTTAATTTAATATCTGAATAAGTGAACACAGAAATTGCAATCTATAGATTGCCAGAATTGAAACCAATCTGCATACAATCGTTTTCAGTGTTCCTGTGCAGATTTACAAAAATTGTGGCCCCCAAGTATCAGATGGAGCGGATTTGCCGTTTAGAGCAGCCTCAAATCACTCAAAAAGCACAAATTGACAATAACCAATAACAAAAAAAAATTATGATGATACATGGGTGGTTATTTCAATATATGGGCGTAGCCTTTTTTATATGTGGGTGTTTTTATGATATATGCATGTTTTTCTGATATAGGAGTGTAACCTTTCTTACAGAAAAACAAAAAATTTGCAGAAGATGAGCAATAAAATAAGTCCAAAATTTCTTTTCCTTTTTTTTAATTAAACTGACCAATTTACTGAAGAAGTGCACTAGCCTATAGAGTTGTAATCTCCTCTTCAGTTCAGCTGCATTACAGGTGCTTTGATACCACAATAATGGCAGAAGCGTCCTCAGACACACACTTTTATTAAATAGGAAAAGAAATTACATAAGAGACTTTGCAAGAGTTTACACCCGAACAACCCAATACTCTTGCAATGAGCTATATATAAGCTAAATGTCCTAACAAACTCTAGATATGGATCACTTATTAAATAAACAAGTGTCTATTTACAATAAATGTTATCTTAACAATCTTAAAACAATACTCCTAATTTAGAGCCTAAGATATGACACCTCTCTAGAGTCATATCTTTTACAAAAATAATGTATTTCTAAAAAGTCTACATTTATTAATCA
>SNQJ01S0058169.1:60468-76648 GCA_010110895.2 Picea sitchensis
TTGGGGGATGGAAAGCTTATTATGGGCTTGAAAACAATTGTAAATCAGCTGAACTTTGGAGTTGGGATAAGAACAAACTCCTCTTTGAGACTCTTGTTACACCTGTTATTTTTTATGAATGTGAAGTATGGAGCTGTAGTATCTCTCGTGAATCCTGGAGAAAGATAGAGCAAATACAAAAGAATTTTATAACCTATAATCTCAAAATTAAAGGAAATATACCCTATCCCATCCTCCTAATAGAAACTAGCCTCTCCCCTATTGAGAGTATGGCTATGACTAGATACCTAATGTATAAGAACAAGTTAAACAACATGGAAGACAAGAGGCTACCTAAAATTGCTTCCAAATCAAGTCATAACCACCATCGACTCAAGCGAGGATGGCATAAAGATGCCCAATCTTGGCTAAACTATTGGGGAATAATGGAAGAAACCATTATGCAGAATAAAGATACTATTAAAAAAAACATCAAATCAAAATTTAAGGAAAAAATGTGGTATGATAAAGAGTTAGAGGAAAAAAGAAAATTAAGGTATTATAAAGATGTAATCAACCCTAATCTAGAAGATCAAAATTATCTATCTTTTTTGCCAAGTGTAAAGAAAAAAATAAGCATAGCTAAGATAAAAACAAATTCTCATGAGCTCCATAGTGAAACTAGGCATTGGTCAATTCCTAAAACGACATGCGATGAAAGAGTGTGTCACCTTTGTGACACTAAGAAGGTTGAAAATGAAAATCACTTTCTCTTAAATTGTCCAGCCTATACCCATATTAGATCTTATTTTCAAAATATTGATCACACTACCAACCTTACTAACATCTTAACTCAACAAAAGTATGGTGATCTTGGAAAGCTTCTCTTAATGTTTTTCTAGCAAAGAAACAAAAGTCTAAAGAATCACAAGTAATCACTTACCCTCTTAAGGTCTGATAGACCAATTATGTCTTAGTGAACATTCATCATCATCATCATCATCATCATCATCATCATCATCATTATAAATTAAGATTTTAACACTTTAATTTATAAATTGCATTAATGTTTTAATTTTTTTATATATTTAATACTTAACACATTATTTTATACATCAATATATAATTTAAATTAATTATTTTTTAATAATTTTTAATAATCTTTAATTATTTAATAATTATTTATAATTAAATAATTATTATTTATTATTAATAATTTATTAATAAAATTATTATTAATTAATTTATTATTATTATTATTATTATTAATTTATTTAATTAATAAAAATATTAACTAAATTATTAATTATTTTATTTTAATACTTAATTATTACATTTAAAATATATAAATATGTTCATAGTTGTGTCCATGTATGTTGTTTTTAACTAGCAACAATCACTTTTATGTAAAAAGTGATTGATATATGCTTATAAGCACAACCACTTTTTACATAAGAATAGTTGTTGCTAATTATATATACACATTGATGATTTTATTAAGAAAGAAAAGATATGTAGTGAAATATCAATGATGGATCATACATACTAAAATGCATCATGCACATCGAGCTCTCACAAACGTTTTATGTTAAAAAAACATTATTATATATACACATTCATGATTTTATTAAGGGAGGAGAGATATGTAGTGAAATATGTATGATAGAAGTATCCGTGTTATTCCAATTAATGTATATGTACATGATTTTATTGAGGAAAGATATGTACTAAAATATGTATAATAGAAGTATCCGTGTTATTCTAAGTAATATAAGTAATGTATATGTACATGATTTTATTAAGGGAGGAAAGATATGTAGTGAAATATGTATGATAGAAGTATGAGTGTTATTCTAACTAATGTATATGTAGTGAAGCATTGCTAGCAAATCTAAAGCAAAACATGCCTTCAGCGGATAAGACTATAAGACGTCGCGTGCAAGAAGGGGGGAGCACCCACTGCATCAAGGGCATAATATGAAAACAGTCAATCTCTCAATCTGATTGCACTGCCTTCCTTTCTAACCTGGTTTGCTCTCTCTAACTCCTAAAAGCTGCACAAAAATTCAGTATTTGATCTAAGGAAGTAATTCCAAAGTATTTTCTCCAAAACAGTAAGAGATGGTATATGGCTCGTACAACCCAATCATGGTCCTGATGGACGTGGTTTTTAGTAACACAACCTGTAATAACTTCCCACTTATAAATTTCTTGAGTGATCTTGTATCCTTATTATCCCCTGGGCCAGGAAGGTAGTCAAGTTGGTATTGTGTTGAATGAAAAAAATTATAATATTGAAGTTTAACATAGAAAGCACTGAATAATAATTTTTATATTACTATAAATCCTGTTTATAAATTATTTATATATTGTGGGAAAACGTTTTGAGCTCTTTATCCCTTGCCTCTGGATCAATGCAACAGTTTTAGCAAAGATATCAAACTTTGATGGCTATGTATTGAAACCTGCATAATGTTCACTATCTTGGTTTGTGAGGAAGATTAATATATCCTTCCAGCAAACCTACTAGCTATAAGACTCCTAGATGTGACTTTTTACTCCTTTATGGATTTACCTTCGATATTATCTTCTTTTGAGGACATTTTCCTTGTATAGCTTCATGTGAGAAGCCTAGCACATAACTATTGTTTGATTTCTCTATCACCTCTCGGAAACTTTGCACATAGTTATTGATTGATTGTCGTAGAGCTTGAGAAGGTTTTGCATAAAATTTGGGCACCTATCAATGCATGATTGCAATATTGCACAATGTAAATTACTCTGTTCTACAAAATGAATATAAACACCAGTAAATTACTCTTATTCCATCCAGCCAGTTAAAATCCTACTTGAAATAACTCACATTTCCATTCAGTGAAAATCCAACTTGAAATAACTCACATTTCCATTCAGTGAAAAAACATCAACTCAGTCCTTACATTTTTATAACCTGAAGTGGGAGGGAAAATTTAGGAAGCAAGCATATGTACATGAATTCCAAAATGAGTTAAATAGTACAAAGTATGCTCATATCCAGACTGCTGATAATCTGAATCTTTGGAATCTCTAAATCTTGCAACAACACACTGGGATGGACTCTCAAAGACTGCTACAATGGACCCACGCGTCCTTTATCTATGAATTTATTGTATGTGCGCTACATCTGTGCATGTCCTTGGGTTTTAGTAGTGTTGGTTTGGTAGTTGGAAATTGGTTTTAAGTTCAAACAGTAAAACTTATAAAAATTTGTTAAATCTGCGCTCTCCAACTAATCTTTGGAAAGAGATGGTAAATATTTGCTGTCGTCTGTTAGGCAACTGTGTGTTGCTAGACAACGTTCAATAGTGTGTTGCTAGACAACGTTCAATATATATTCAAGGTTGCAATCATTTTGCTTCATAAAATTTCATGGGTTGTATTCAAAGTTTTTTAATGCACATGCAACACCCATGTGGTTTAATATGCAGCAACATCATTTACATGCCTTCTTAAATGCATGTATCAATGTGCAATCGTTATAAATCATGTACCAGTAGTTATAATAAATGTGCCGCAAATTCAAAAAGTAAGGATGAATTTGGGATAATCAAACACAGAAACCAGATACTATGAGGTTTCTATCCTTTTAAATCAAAATTTTCTTATGAATTTTTCACCTACAGCCAACAAACATCTTGTCGATTCAAAGTTAGGGTAGGCACTAGATGAGAGATGATAGGATGACATTGATGTCGCCTTATATTCAGGGAAAATGTTTAATACTGTTGTGTCAACTTGTTGCGTCTTGGTTACAAGACAACTAAGCAACGGTGTGATAGATTCGATCATGACCTGGACAATTGCATCGTACCTGAATCAAAACAATAGCATCCTTACCGATCGAGATAATTGCCGGTTACTGCAATACAACTTATGCAAGACTGTCACCAATATTTCAAAATACTACGCAACCACGACAGGTAATGCTGCCATGCAACCTTGTTTCAATACAAAATTTGTAAAAATTATTATATATTTCATTATTAAAAGTCCGAAATTAGAACTAAATTTTAGGAATATGCGCTTATTTGACATTACTCGAGGGTGAGCATTGTAATGCTTCAGATTTTTGATAAATATCTCGCATATATAAAGATATTATGATTACGTGGTGGATCGATTTTTTTTTTCATTACTTGATGATTGCATTTTTTAGTTAACACCGCTGGTTATCCTCGTGCAATAATAAAAGGTGAAAGTTATAATAAAGACATGATTGCAATTTTTAGTTATTCTTATGAAATAATACATATAAGATACTAGCACAACTGTTAAATCGCTGTTGCTGAAAGCCGAAAGGCTTACCATTGATAAGATGAAACAAAGAATATAAAACAATATAAAACCGTTAACTTTCTTGCAGAAATTATATTGTCAGCCAAAATGAAGAAAAAGTTTGATGAAACTCATTTGCTCATTCCATTAGCAATGATATTGTCAATCAGAATGGAAAAAAATTTGATGAATCTCATTTCCTCAATTTATAATTGTTTATATTGTCAATCAAAATGAAGAAGAGGTCTGATGAAGCTCATTTGTTCATTCCATCACCTACTTGTAGCAATGATATTGTCAACGAAAATGAAAAAAAATTATTTCCTCAATTTATAACTGTTTAATTAATATATCTATTATATTAAGATACATAATATGGCTATTAGTAAGCATGTTTGATGACGCTCATTTGCTCAATTTTTATGTGTTGTTTAATTTAAATATGGATGATATTAAGAGACATAATATGGCGATTAATAAGCATGTCTATGAAGCACATGTGCTCAATTTATAACAGTTCTTTGATGATGTTAAGATACATAATATGGCGATTAATAAAATAAGTTGTTGATTTTTTTATATTCAGGCAAACTGACATGAAAATCTCCTTTCGACTCTTAACTGGGAGGACTTCGTTTTTCTAAAAGGAATTTAAAAAATATGAGATACGCACTCAGATCTCATTGCACAAATAAATATTAAAAAACCAAAACAATTTTTTTGATCAGACAAACTTTTTAACCGAATCTTGAAAGCCATCATACACGAAAAAACTTTTGCGAGTTCTACTTGTGAATATAATATAACTCATTCCCATTTTCGAAAATCTCTTGATATGTACAGATAATTGTGTCCGACCGTTCAAAGAAGTTAGATTAACTTATTCTATTCAATATTGAGTTTTCTATTCGAATTCCTGAATTATGTTGACAAAATTAGGAAGATTCCATACAAGAATCCAGTAAATTCTTAAAATAACATTATAAGGATAACCCAATACAATCATCTATTAGTTTTGCGGAGGAGCGTAAGGTTCTCTTCAGTAAAGCCTGTCATTCCTTTTCTCTAAAAAAAACACGCAATGGAAAACTTCCGACTGATTGAAAGAGTCATTGCAAACATAACTGAATTTTTCAATTTGTAACCAAGTTAGTTTTTTTCGTATTCAGTGTTTCGCTACATGTAGCTTACCTGCATTTATCGTCTGAAAAGATTGGGCGCGACTGAAAGCTAGAGGTAAATGATATTGCATGAACTAATGCTATCGTTTAATTTACAGTGCATGGAAACACAAAATCCCATTTAAAAAAAATCTGAACAGTATAGCAGCTTATCTGCAGGGACATTGTAAACGTTCGCTTAGAAAATTTGAGGTCACAAGGCGGTTGCTCAGCGCCCCACGTACGAGACCTAATGGAATGCAAAAGCGCAATATGAAACGCTCCTGGATCCAATAGTCTTCCACCCTGGGTGATCCAATATGAAACGGGCGGATAGCCAGAAAATGGAACGCTTATCCAATATGTCAATATGTCAGTTGAGGAAGGTATTAATTTTAAAGTTTAGGTAAATGTTAAAACGTAAACAGATTAACGGATGTATTCAAAAATACAAAAAAGTTATGAAGAGTAAATTACATTTATTGATTTGGGAGGATGACTAAGAATATGCCAGCATCTTCAGTTGTTAGCCATCAGATTAAAATTTTAGATTAAAAGGTGATTAATTGTGCCCATTACCAATAGGTATAAGCCTTTTAGACATAATAATAAGGGGTTGTTTAATTTTTATAAGTTTTGTTTTTTTAGATATAAATTTATATGAAATCACAATTTCTTATTATTTAAACTGTATTTTTTAATGTAGTAATCTATTTAGTATACTGAAAAACACTTAGATTAGACAAAATTAACCACTCAAATCTACAGATCTAATAATTTCTAATAAAATTTCAAACAAATATCCCAAAAAAATATCTCCATAAAAAACCAAAACCATGATTTCCTTTTTGAAGACACTGCTGTCATAAACCTGAATTTATTGTATCATCTTAATATCACTTAATTTTTAAGTAAAATGGTGTGTAATTACTATTTACAGCCTGTTTTGAACCTGTAACCTTCGAAAAAAAACAGATGTTCTCTTTTCTAATGGTCAAAAATTGTTCTAGTTTATCAAAAATTAACGGAATTAACTACGGCTAAAATATCTTTACACCGTAAAATTAGACTTTTAGGGGTGTCACCAAGCGAGGGAGACTATCTTATTTTGTTGAGGACTTTCATTGTTAACAACACACAGTTTATCTTCTTCGTAATTTGTAAACTTTATGTTGCACGAAACAGTTGTTGGCGGTAACCCATGGACCGTTAACAAACCTAACCTATCGAAAAAACCGTAACGCATGTACCGTTAACAAACCTATCGAAAAAACCGTGCAAACCCATAGCAGAGATACAGATGAATAATACGCCCTGCGTTTGATTTCTTCAAAGTCAAAAGGCCTCGTCAAGTCAATAATAATATTGTGTTTGTGTTGAATACAACCAAGTCAAAGCAAGGAACGCGCTGATAACATTTCATGACATCAAATAGGTTGGACTTAACCTCTGCAAATTCGTCAAAATAGGGCTTTGAAGCGCTTATAAATAAAGCTTCATTTCTCGTCTCTCAAATCATTCACTTATACCTTCATCTCTCAATTATTTTCCGCGCCAGTCAATCTCTCGTTACATTTAACTCGATAAACATCTTCATTCATCGCTTTATTATCCTTCCGAGTATAGAGTTTATTTCGTTTGTATTGTCCACTCCATTGAAGCGGAGGCGTTTCAGTTTATTGAATAACATGGCGGCCAGGGTGGTGTATGGCATCATCATATGCGGTTTGCTAATCTCTGCTCTATTTCCAATGGCAAGCTCCAGGCCTAATTTCCTCCACGAAGCCACTGCTGACTCCGAGATTAAGGACACCTCCAATACAAATAACATCTCTGAAGTTTATAACGAAGAACGCAATAAAGCACCCGCCATTGATATAGAGTTACTGGATGATAAGCTTCCAAAGAGCGGTTATACTCCCTCGGCTCCTTCCGCCTGCCATAACATGGTGATGGACACCTTCGGCGCTGCACGTTATAGTTGTTGATGTAGAATAGGTTGACAAATTATTCCATCATTATTCACTTTAGATCTCTTGAACTATGACATGAGATAATCAGTCAGCTCTAACGTCGGTTTTCAAGATGACGTTATATAGTTGGAATCTTATTTTGGGAAAATAGGAAGTAACTCAAGCATTACTCTAGATATCCATTACTGGTTCTATTACTTTGTGTGTTTGATCGGTTTTCATTAATACATAAATATTAACTTTAAATTAAGTATTGACTTTTTTACGCAAAGTACTTTCCATGACTTAAGGCTAACACGAAATTTCTGAAAAAAAAACCTGCGTATTTACCTTTCTTTTGATAAACAAGCTCTGTATCTGCTTCAAGGATTGTCGGGAAATTTTTTATGGGCCATATCGCCTTTGGCCGAGTACATGTTTTACACGAGATTAAGTTAAAATCGGCATAAATTCTTAAGAGCACCACGCAAACGCACTTGAAGGAATTCATGGTAGATATTTTCTTCAACTAATGAGAAATCTATCTATACTGATCAAACACATTAATGTTGTGGATTTTGCGGGTAATTTCTGGTTTGCGTTTTCGGTTCCATTGTCAACGTTTCGACTCAACTCTTGATCCGTCTTTGTTGACTGAGTGTTCTAATATATAGAGAGAGCGCCCGCAACCGCTACCCTTTTTCTGAGTACAGTTTCCCTAACTAGAATTCTTTCAATCAATCTATACAGCGGATAGAGTATAAAAAGTAACCGGCAAATAATTGTTTTAGAACAGAATTGACCATCCAAAAGGTCCAAACCGTATCATTATAATTCAAAAAAAAACTCTAAATCATAAATTATATATATAAAGGTAAAAAGCCACGATCAACATGGAATTTAATCGCCTGATGAATACCTCTGAAAACCTATAACATGTAATTAAGAAGCTCAATTTGGAATAGCGGAATGGCTTGTCATCGTGAAAACTGAACTATATGACATCATGGTTAACTCTATTCAAATAAAAGACTTCAATTTTTGTCTTAAATTACTTTTGGAAGGTTTAAATAACTTTTTTAAGGTTTTAATGAGATATAATTTTATTTTGAATTAGTTTAAAAAAGCCTGACATCATGGTTAACTCTATTCAAATAAAAGACTTCAATTTTATTTATTTTTGTCTTAAGTAAAACTTTTTGGGTTAAATAATAACTTTTTTAAAGGTTTTAATGAGATAATAATTTGATTTTGAATTAGTTTTAAAAAGCCTTGAATTATTAAAGTATAATTTTTTAGTATAAAATTTGAAGAAATGTTTACATAGAAAAGATTGATATATATATATATATATATATATATATATATATATATAGTTATTATCTATTAACTCAAATCTCTCCTCAAATGGAGAGCTATTAAATTTCTCAAAATTAATTTTTTTAAAGGAGAGCTATTAAATTTCTCAAAATTAATTTTTTTTCAAAGTATAAAAGTTAAAGATATTTCAGATATAATATTTTTTTACTTTCAAATGATATTGAAATATTTACTTGTTATTAATATTTTTTTAAATAACATCTCTTAACTCCATATTAAGTATTGAAAGAATTGTAACACATCTTCCTCATATGGAGAAGTAGAAATCACCTATATGTTTAATAAGAAATTTTTTACTTTCAATTTCTCTCTCTATGAAGTCAATATAAAGTTATTTTACTTAAGATGGATGTTAAAACATTTTGTAAACGCCACATGTCAACTTTCAATTGCTATATATATATATAAAGACAATGTTAAAATATGTGGACATATAAATATTTTATTTATGGCCCACATTGAAATATTTTTTTTCTTATTAATATTTTCTTAAATGTCAAATATCAACTGCATAATATTAATCATCGAAGAAATTACACATGTCTCTCATTCTTTTAATGCAATAGAATGATGCAAAAATAAAAAATAATGATATTCTAAAAAAAAAATTAAATATTTTGGAATTTGTAATAACGTTTAAATAATATGGGGGAGCTCCACAGCTCTTAGGTTCTCATGTCTCTTTGGACGTAGGCCGCAGGGAGAGGGCCTGTCAGTCGGGCCTCAGAAAGGGCGAGGGCCTGTCAGTCGGGCCTCAGAATGGCCGTTTGTTGTGAATGGATTCTAGTCCGAAGTTTTTCCCGAGGATTTAGTTTGAGATACATTGATGCAAGGTTTCCAATTGGCCTCGGACCCGAGGTCTCTCTCATACCCTTGTTGGTTAGTATAGAGGATACATATTTGGAGGATTTAGACTACGGGCCTAGCCCATATGTGTCTTGAGCTTTCCACACACAAGCGGAATACCATGTAGTGGAATGCAGTCCAGACTCCTTCATGCATGCACATACATCTGATCAGGCAATAATTTACTCTGCAAAGTACAAGGGTATTGCTTCATTCCATCCATGTGATGGTTTAATTGATGGTGATAATTCCCAAATGGCTAAAGGTAAAGAAACTATTTGATCTCTTTCAAGGAATTCTGAGTATTTATCTCACTAGGAAGCGAGTTCAACAGATTTATCTGTCAGTAGAAATCCCTTTGAAAACTTTGGAATCCCTTCCTTCTCTCAAGGTCTCACCAGGTGTCTGAAGGAGTGGAAGGGTGATTTCAAAATGGTTGTGGGAAAGGATATTGTTGTCGCAGAGGTCGCAAATTATTTTGGAAGAACCCTGGTGGGGCGCTTCTACAATAAAGAAATCAGGGTTGAAGCCCTTCGTTGATGGATCGATATAAATTGACAACCCATATTACAGTATTCATTCAAGACACATACCCTGGTTCAAGGTTGGTCATGTTTCATTTTAAAGTCCGAGGAAGATTGTGTAAATTTTTTAAGTTTTAGCTAGTCCTCAGGCCCTCAAGGCTTTATTATCAAATTGTGGATGCTTGAATTCAACCCAGCTGGAGATTCGATTTCCATAAGAAGGATTTGAGATATTCTACTTGGTTTACACCTTATCTTCTAGTCCAAGGAAGCCCTAGAGGTGATAGGGGAAAAAATGGGAGATTTTATCAGTCTCGAACCCTCTTGGAACACAAAAGAAGACTGTAGGTGGGCAGGGATAAACGTTGAAGTTGACATGCGAGAGGGGACGGATGATAGGAAGCCTCGACCTAGTTTACAGGGATAAAGTTTGGAGACAAAAAGTGGATTATTGGAAAGTCTTGTTTGGGTGTTATTGTTGCCATGAAATTGGCCATGTTCAGGCGCATGCAAAAAGGTTTCTCCTTTTTTTCCCAAAATTTGACGAGTTGACACAAGGTTGATAGAGTAAGAAATGACAAGAACACCCTTCCCACTCCATAGGAGGTTTCCCAGTCCATATCTAAAAAAGAAGAATATATGGATAGGCCTTGGTCAACATCCAAGTCCACTACGGGTGACAAAATCTTAGGTATGAATCACTCCCTTCCCTTTCTTCCTCTCTTGTTCTAGTTTCCTCTACTCCAAATCCCCTACATCTTGGTTCTCCTTCCTCTCCTGCCCTTTCCACAACCCTCATATCCTTCCCTAAGGAGTTTGATTCAATTGATCTAGGCTTTGATTCGGGTTCCCTTAAACCCTCAAAGCTCTCCTACTTTCCCAGAAGAAAATTCTATGACCTATGTTCCAAAAGAAGAAGTAAATCCTTGACCCTACCTCAAGGTGGATTGTCTCTTGAGCCCCCATAGTCTAGCCTGGTGGGAAGGAAGTCCCACTTACTCAAATCATAGGAGAAGGATGTATTAGAGATACGAAAAGGTAAACAATCTTTAATTACCAGGGACCTTAGAGCAGGGAATTCCCCGTCCTATCGCCCTAAATGATCATTATTTCCTTGAATGTGAGAGGGTTGGAGGGCACCCATAAAAACATATCCCTCAAGAGGCTCATACGGAGCCTTAATACATATAGCATTTTACTATAGAAAACAATGTGCTCAAGGTCAAAATCCAGAAGCCTTTTTGAAACATGGATGACGAATTAATCCTTTTGTTCCTTGGACATGAATGGGATGTCAAGTGGTTTGATCACAGGATGGGTCCCTCCTGCAAAGCCTTATCCTATTTCTCATTTCTATCATGATTTTTTGTTAATTTGAAGGTTAAAGAACTTGGATTTTCTTTCTGAGTTATAAACATATACATCCCATACACTGATAGAATCCCATTTTGGGAAGAATTGGTCTTTGTAGGATCTTTCAACGACCCCTTCTTAGTGGTGGGGGGAGATCTAAACTTTTCTCTTTCTCATAGAGAAGACTGGGGGGGGGATTCAAAGGTGGATAATCACAGAGGTGTTTTTCTCTTTCTCTTGATCAATCTTTATTTGGTGGATACAAATCCTCTCAAAATAATCCCTGAATGGAGAAACCAAAGGATAGGGAAGGAAGCAGTGGCCAAGTGGCTGGATAGATTTATGTTTTCAGAGGCTCTTTTGGAAAAAAAAAGCATCTTGGTCAACAAATTGGTTAATGAGGGGGGTGTTTTGTGCCACAAACCTATTATTCTCAAAATAAATCATAGAACAAGTAGTCCTTCTCTCCTTTCAAGTTTAACCCTATATGGCTCGAAGAAGAGGATTTCTAGGCCCTTGTACAAAACTATTGGAAAAATCTAAATTCAAAGGATTATCTCTCTTTCATGTAGCGGTTTGTTGATAATCTTATAAGCGTTAAAAAAAAATCAAAGCATGGATCCGCATATTCAAATCTCATAGTTAGAGGAAGATTCTGGAAGTGGAAGGAAAGATAAAATCACCCTATGAGAGGATAGACTAAGGACCACTTAGTGAATACTATTTAACTGATCTAAAGAATTTGAAAGCGGAAAAAATTTCCTTTCTAAAGAAAAAGGAAGACATTTGGAGACTAAAAAGAAAAGCTTAATGAGTCAAAGTCGACGATAACAATACAAAATACTTCCATCATTTTTCAAGTTTAAGGAAAAATTTCAATTTCATATGGATATAAGGAATGAATATGGTAGAATGGTTGGTTCCTTTGGGGAAAAAGAAAAAGCAGGGGTGAGATATTTCTAGTATCTTTTTAAAGCCCTGATTGGTTGCCCAATTCATTCTATATTGCAAGTGGTATCAATTTTTTTGAGGGCATTTGATGAGGAAATGAACAAGTATCTAGAATAGGAAGTGTCAGAATCAGTAGTAACCCTTCTCTCCATGAAAAAAGGAAAAAATCTAGGGTTAGACGATTTTACGGTGGAGTTTTATTTTGGACTTATACGATTTCATAAATATGAACTTTCTGATGATGGTAAGGGAATCCAAAAGATCCAAAAATATATTGGGGTCTTTGAACTCTATTTTCCTCTGTCTTATCCCCAAAAAGAAAGAATGTTCTTCCTTTTGGGACTTTCACCCATATCATGTTGTAATGTAGTATACAAATTAATTTAAAATATTATTGCAATTCAGACTCAAACCTTTTCTAAGTGAAATTATTTGGGATGAACAATTTAGTTTCTTAATCAATCGTCAAATTCATTATGTAGTGGCCTTAGCGCAAGAGGCCTTACACTCGACCCACTGGTCACAGGACATATTAGCTTCGATCAAATTGGATCTTTTGAAGGAATATGTAAGGGTAAACTAGACCTTCCTTTAATTCACTCTTTTTTAGATGGGGATGTTTATTTCAATAGTCAACTGGATTATGGGTTATGTCAAATATTCCTCTTTTGTAGTTCTTATCAATGGCTCTCCCTCTAGCTTCTTCATAGCTTCCAGAATCTTAAGACAAGGTTGTCCTCTCTCCCCATTTCTCTTTCTTATTATAGCATATTCTCTGAGTAGATTGATCAAGGATGCTAAAGAGAAACAAAGGATAAGTGGTTTTAACGTCACAGAGAGCGAATATATTTCCCATGTCTTTTTTGTCGATGACATCATTTGTTGTATTCAAGGTTCAATAGGAGTAATCTCATAATTCAAAAAGGTGTTAGAGTTATTATTCTCATCCATAGGCATGGAGATAAAATTTGATAAGTATTTGGTTATCTTTCAAAATTGTTCTGAAGAAGAACTCAAACAATTGATGAGAATAACTCCCGCCCCTATACGACAAATGGATGAAGGATTTAAGTGTATGAGTTTTTTCTTAAAGATTCACAAGTACAAAATCTTGGATTTGAGCTAGATGATAAAGAAAATCGAAGCATGTGTCTCATTTTGGGTTAACAAATTATTGTCGTGTGGGGGGATATTTCTCTTATTTAAGTCGGTTCTCAAAATTATTCTTGTCTATTGGGTATGTATTGTTGCAATTCTGAAAGGAATTCTAAACAAGATATGAAAATTTGGTTTTTGTTTCTTGAGGGATAGTTAAGGTGGCCTGAAGGGGACCCACTTAGCCAATTTCTATTCTATTGCATCCCCAAAGGAGATAATGGGATGGGGGTTAAAAAATATCAATATATTCACTCAAGCCCTTGTAAGAAAGAGTCTTTGGAGAGTGATCGTAGGGTCCTCTCTGAGGTGTAAAGTGTTGCAATCCAAATATTTGCCTGGAAAATCGATCAAGGAATGGATCAGGGAACCTCATAAATCAATGAGAGAATAGATAGTGTTGAAGGATCTGGTGCAATCCTTTCCTTTATTCAAAGAATGTGTTCCATGGAAAATCAGAAATGGAAAATTTGTCCTCCTTGGCCAAGATCTGTGGATCGGAGTTGGAAACTCTTTTAAGATCTATGATGATCTCATCTATTCCCTTAGAAACCAAATTTTAGTTTAGTTGTATGGTGTTAAGTCAGTGAATCTTGGCACCATAGGTAGAGAGACTTCGTTATCCACAAAGGATATACGGTTAAGAGGATAGGAATATTTAGATTGGAACAACTATTTCTGTCTCTTGGTTACAAGCTTCATATCCCTTGATGAGAGAATTTCTGATTTGTTAGTCTAGTCTAAGAACTCGAAGTCAAGTTCCTTCAAAACTAGGTTACAAGGTCAAATGAGAAGTCATGCATGTAGGAGAGGTCAAGTGGTGGTGGAATCTAATCTGGAATATTACTTCTCCATTAAAATGAAAAAATGCATTTTGTCTTGCCATAAATAACAAATTACTAACTTGGGACAATGGCGTTAAGAGGGGATGGTGTGATCCTAGTCGATGTCATTTATGTTTTTCTCAAGAATAATCTGTCTCACATATCATTGTTTATTGTACCTATGCATCCTAGGTATGGTAACGGATCAATATTAAGATGCAATTGAGGGATTCCTAGAAAAATCCTTCCATTGAATAATGCTTCAAAGAATGGATGGAGGATAGTGCAAACTTTCTATATTATGGTTTTCCTAGCATTATGGTTTCCAATCTTTGGTGGGCCAAAAACACAACTTTCTTTGACAAAAATATTATTCCGCCCGAAGTTAAAACATAAACTACTTTGATAATGGAAGAATATTTTAAAGATGAAGTGAAAACAAAGAACCCTGAAGTTTCAATGATGCCTCCCCTTGACTTCTAAATCCATTGGGATATTTTTAACGGTGTCTGACAAGGGAATCCTAAAATTTGTGCCATGGATGTAATCCTTCATCTAAATCATAACCATTACATTCATATCCTCTATGCACCAGGAATGGGCACAAATAATAGAGAAAAGTTTATATCCCTTTGGACCCTTTTGGAAGTAGCAACAAAAAATATGTGAAGAAATTGCAAGTGATGGGGGACTCCAAGTTGGTCATCGAATGGGCAAGGAAAAGATAAGGATTCAAGATATTAGACTTGAGTCTCTCCTTACAAACATCAAACTCTCTTTTCAATATTTTGAATGGTTTTCCTTCAACCATATCCTCTCGGAACTAAATGATTAAGATGACTCGCTCTCCAAAGAGGAATTACAACTACCTATAGGTGCTTTTGGTTATTATGAGTTCATGGAAGGAGAGATTATTGAAGCAATGGAGTTCATATTGTAGGGCCATAAGGAAAACAAAGTAAATGTTTTTGGAATTTTTTGTTTGTAGTATTTTGTATGACAATTTTTTTTGACAAGTCTTTGTTTTTGCAAGCAACAGTATAGGAAAATTCAATGAAAGAATCAACTAATATGGACTATAATATGTATATTCATTTCTTTTGAATATAATTTTTTTTTCTCAAAAAAAAATGTTTAAATAATATAAATAAATAATAACCATATTTATGAAATAGATGTTTGGTATCTTCATAAATATATTTATGATGATAATGATAGTTAATGTTTATTAAGATTAAATTTAGTTTATCAAACCTTCTTAAGGTAAGGGACTACTTGGATTTCTTTAAAATTTTATTTCTAGGTGATGGTATAGTTCTAGTTCATGGTCTAGGTCATCGTCATGTTTAAATATAAGTACTTCTATAAGTAATCCATTAGAAGAAGAAGAAAAACTGAACACTCGCCTTACAAGCAAGGCTACATTTTGTTGTTGCACGTGTATAATTTATTCATTTTGAAACATGCCTCGCCTTTAGATGGACAGAGAGAGAGGAAGGTAGAAATAGGGGAAAAGTGGAGCAGGAATGGAGGGAGAGAGAGAGAGAGGTAAAGAGAGAGTGAGAGTGAGACTAACAAAAAGGAGAGAGAGAGAGAGAGTGAGATTGAGTGTGATGAGAAGGGGGGAGATAGAGGGAAGCGAGGATAGAGAGATATAAAGAGACAAAAGGGTGGAGAGTATAGGAGAGAGGGGGAGGGGGATATAGTGAGATTAAGACTAACAAAAATGATAGAGAGAAAGA
>SNQJ01S0058169.1:76658-91982 GCA_010110895.2 Picea sitchensis
TTTTTTAATAATTGATTTGAAATAATATAGATCTGAAATTAAGATTGAATATTTATATAAATAAAAAAAATTTAAAAATTAATTTTAAATATTTAATTAACAAAACTTATTTAATAAGTCAAAATTTTATATATTAATATATTGAAAGCACTTATTTTAATACAAAATTCGTAAAAAATATTATATATTTCATTATTTAAAGTCCGAAAGTTTCTATATTCTAGAACTAAATTTGCAATTAGGAGTCGTACCTCGTTCCATGCGCTTATTTGACTTTACTCGACGGTGAGCATTACAATGCTTTGGATAAATATCTCTCATATATAAATACTCAAGTAGTGGTGGATCGAGGTTTTTTTCATTATCGGATGATTGATTTTTTTAGTTAACAGCGTTGGTTATCCTCGTGACATAATAAAAGGTGAAAGTTATAATAAAGAAATGATGGCAATTTTTAGTTATTTTTATGAAATAATAAAAAAGGTGTAAGATATAACAAGTGTTGCATGCTAGCTTAGTCTTTGCCAGGTTGGAATGAGAATAAATGCAATGTTATGGTGGGATCTAGTACAGACATGTGGGAAGCAGGCTGAAATACATGTGGTATCCATGCAAAGGATGACTTTGTGGCAACGTGTCACTGGCCATTGACAAGACATTTGGCTTGTAGATGACCCCCTAAAATTAATATGCGAACAAGGCAGTTTTTTCCTGGAGTGTTTATAGTTCAAGCATGGGATTTAGAAAATTTCTTTCTAAATGACTTGCAAGAAAGGTTCCTAGAGAAAGGGATCAGGAAGCACAAACATTAAACATTCAAATATAGTAAACACAATTTCCTGACATCCAACATAGTTGAATGCAAATTCGAATTTGTTTTCTTTGAAATTTATAAAATATTAAAAACACACACAGTGACATTCTAAAATAATAAACACAATTTCCTGACATCCACCATAGTTGAAGGAAAAAAAAATTAACATTTCCGAATTAGTTTTCTTTGAAATCTATCAAAAATTAATAATGTCTATTACATATTTATGGAATCTGTTCCATATTTTTGGAAATTTAAATGCGTTTGTCATATAGGCCGGGATTGGGGCTCCCACAGACCATAAAATAAATAATTACAAGAAATAGGACTGTAGAAAGAAGAAGTGTGACGTGTGGGATAGTAGAGAGGAAGACTTGAAAAGAAGAAATTATAAGTTGTTAGTCTTTGGTTAGAGATTTCTATTTAAGCAGGTATAATAATTGGATTGATAAAGAAAACAAGATGACATCAGTATAGATTTACTATGAAGTGGATGTTTTTTTGTTGGTGTCATCGACGGTCGCTGGAATTGTGCCAACTAGTTGTTTCCCTTCGTCGATGAGGTTGTCCATTCTCCGTTGGAACCATTCTTCAATGTAGCTTATCATGGGGGCCACGCTAATTTCATCCTAGATTTCCATGTCAAGAAGCTCATTTTCTAATTTCCTTAGATCCATAAAAATACTATGCAGGGCCTGTTCAATTTCTTCATTGTGTGTCAAATAGTACAGTAGCCAGTTATCGGCCTCATCTACACGATATTCAACTATGCTGTAAAATTTTTCAAAAGACAACCCCTTTTAAATATCAAGTTGTTCATCGAAGGCTTCTTTGGTCATTGAGAAGGATTTGAGGATTAAGTTTGGGTCTTGAACCTCCTTGGTACTTCTCGCTAAGTCTATTTGGGCCAAATTACTAAATAATTCTTCTTTTCTTGATATGGCTTGTTCACATGATTCGACAATGACCTGCAAGTGCTTAAATTTATTTTGCCAGCATCCTTTTATTTTTTTGGTGTGCTTTAGGGAGGGGAGACCATCATGTCTTCTTTTCATATCCAAGTTTTTGATGGAATGGTTGGAAAAAGGGGTCAGTATCTAGTCATAGAAACGTTGATCATCTTTTAAATTCTTCTGCAAATGTTTGAGCACATCATCTTCCCTCTTTCGAAAGGAAGCTATATTTTGTGATGTTTCTAAGGCTTCAATAACTAGTTGCATTCGTTTCTTGATGTTATTCTCTAAAATGGTTCCACACGATACGAGGAAGATGGAGGATCCTTTTAACTTGGATGCAGGGGTTCTAGGCACGGTTTTTTCTAAAGGATTGGCAAACGCGGGGGTAGCAATGTAAGCTTCCTCCAATTCCTTGACATGGTCATTTAGTCTAGCATTCTTCGCTTCAATTCCTCCAATGGAATCATGAAAAGAATCACTAATTATGCGGTGAAATAGGGAGATTTGGGACGACCTCATTTACCTAAAATTAATCTTTGTACGAGATTTGGATTTATTATTTGTTGCATCTCTCTTTTCAATAACGATATTTTTAGATTGGATGTCAAAAACAATGCTCTGGAATACGAAGGATTCATCTTCGTAAAAAATGTTGGTCTCAGCTATTTCTGTTGCGGAACTATGGTGCACGACATCTACAGAAGGGTCAATTTTGTGTATGTTCTCAATTTCAACTTCAACTTGCATCTTCTCACTCTCAATTTCGGGTTCATCCCCCTGCCCTACAATTCTTTTTCTTTTCTTCGTCAGGGGAACCTTGTGAGAACTATCAATTTTTTTACAAGGACGGTTCTTAACTCCTCCTCCATTTGAATATTTATGGGTTGCTTTCTTACTAGGGTGGGTCATTGAAGTGATGCTCCGTGATGTTGTGCTCTTGGGAGTGTTGGCGGGGGACTGACCAGTCTTCTCACCGAATACTTTTCCCTATTGTCTGTACAACTCAGTCGCACTTTGAAATGTCTTTATGTTACAATCGTCAGAAGCAGGAGTGTTGTCGTCATTGTTTATGCCTTCGGCTAGGCGTTTATTGATAAAAGAGCTGCTAATGCCAACTGCTAGTAAATTTTCTCAAAAAATCCGATTAGGGTCGAACCCTTGTAGCCTTTCAGCATATGTCAGGTTCAAGTTCTTGAAATGGCCTACGAATTCGTCAATGTTGTTGACATTTTTGCACATGAAGTCCCCGAATTTCCGAGGCAGAGGAATGAATTGTTTTTTTTTATTGTCATGGAAAAAATGCAACCAGTATTTGTATTGTATTGTTATTTCTATAATGAACATCTTGTTCGGGATGTGGCATGGAAGGAAAGCAGGATTTTCCTTTGAGCCAAAGACCATTAGCACACTATGATTTTCATTTTCTTCAAGTGTTCCCTTCTTGTTCAAAAAACTGGTTTCCTGGCTAGACATCTGGGGAGCATCCTTTCTTAACAATAGATCTTAGAAAACTGAGACAAATCCATTAAAAACCTCATATAAACAATTGGAGGCCTTGTGCCTCCAGAGGGTCTGGTACCAGAATCTTACTGGGTCGAATTCACAGTTTATTATCTTGGAAAGAGACAGTTTTGGAAATAGACAACAATGCACTATTGCAAAAATCAAGTAGGAAGACATATAAAATTTATTCAATTCTTTGAATCGTGACAGTTGGGAACAAATTTCAATGGAAATTAGCTTGCCCCAATTGAAAATGAATTGTTCGTTGACTATGAAGAACAAAATAAAAATAACCATATCGGGAAGAGTTGTCAAGGATTCATATCTCGTTATTCTTGTAAAAAACCAAGCGATTCTCTGAATTGGATTTCTAAAGGAACTTACCTACAACTTTGTGATATCTTCAGGAACTGTTGTTGGGTCTTCCAGGAATTGGGGTAAGATGTCCAACCTGTTATCATGTTTTTATAGGAACTGCTTGCAATATTCTCCTCTGAGGGTCAATGTTGTCTCCCACAATATTAACATCTTGCGGAAGACTTGAGGTGACAAAGAAACAGGAGAATGGTAGTGCAATGGAATGATTCTTTGGCTTGAAATATATTTTTTGGCGCACCAAGTGACCAAATCCTTACAGTCAAAAACCTCAGGGATGCAGCCGGCATGAGTGATTCCAGAGGTCCAAATCACTTCGTTCTAGGTGGAATGAGATGAATAGTAAGAGTATGCCCTGGACCACTAGAAGTTCTAGTCCTGACGTCCAAAGATATTGACTTTATCTCCACAAAATTGTTGTCAACCTGCTGCCATAAGTTTACAAGAACATTTGTTTTCTTTAGACGATGTTTGAAATGAAGAGTTGGAAGGGATAATACAACGCTACGCAAATCTTGGTCCAATGCATGTCAATGAGAGATTTTCTCAAGACTTTCATTGATTAATTACAATTTCGATGGCTATTGCATGATGCATTGTTATCATTAAAGACTAGTAATTGCATACATAGAAGTGCGAACATGGCGGATATGACAATTAACAATTAAGCATTGGATATTTCTTGAATGGTCTAACATGGAAACCCGTGTTTGAGATGAACAATCAGAAGGGACAGTATAATTCTGCGTGTATATTGGTTTAATGTGTATTAATGGGAGATCTCCTTATGCGTTTCACTCATTAATAAATATGTTGATGATTCATGTATGTTGAGTTGTTGGCATGAAAGGTTACTAATGGCATATTAAGAAAGAAGTACGAAGGTCGCGGGGACAGGAAAGAGCAATCAAGGAGTGTCTAATTATCCAAAGCGGTCAGGTGGGATTCATAACAGGGTTACGAGGGACAACCATTGGAGGTGAGGGTGCGAGGGTCAAATTGTATGTATCAGAGAGGGCATGATAGGATAGTCGAGAGGTCTATTTGAAAATCGCAAAAGTCAGGGTAATTTTTGCAAGACACAGAACAATGGAGGTGCAAACGTTGGTTGCCAATCCTGGAACCCGCAATCAAAAATAGTGGCTCAAGTATGGAATAGAGAAACGACTGGGCAGATTCATTTTCTCCAATATATTGAAAATTATAATATATATCCCATTGAACCTTGGTCGGGTATAGTAAACAGTGACTAAGAAGTGGAGATTCCATGAACCTACCAACCCGAGGTACCGCGAAAGAGATTCCATGAAATCAAAAAATATGGAAAACCGTCGGACGGGCTTCAGAATTAGGGTGGCAATGGTTCTCCAGGAGACATGACTTCCTGAAGGTCAAATTGTATATCACAGAACTCTGTGAATGCAAAATGTGTACCACGGAAGAGGGGATGATATGGGAGTCTGGCAGTCAATTTGTATGTGAGACCCTTTTTCTCATTAATGACATCTTTAAGGTTCATGCATGACGAAGTGTTATCATTAAAGATTGCGAATTGCATTTTCAGAGAGCGGCAAGGTGGCAGTGACAGGGAACAGAAAGTAAGGAATGGCTAATTATGGAAAGAAGTTGACGATGCTTCATAATAGGGCTACAAGATACAACCAACGGAAGTGGGGGGTCCAGGGTCAAATTGTATTTCTCGGGAGTGTTGACCGCAGAAAATGTAACATGGAAGAGGGCATGGTGATGCATTCCTACACACAAAATGTATATCGCGAAATTGTGGGTACTATTTGCTAGTCGTGGAACATTGCAAAAAACATGTTGCGCTCGTCGGTCCTGCAACCCGCAATGGAAAAAATTTCCTAATATGAAACAGGGAAAGGGCAAGGTAGACTCGATACACAACACATGTACAATGCAATGTAGATACATCCAACCTGGAGCTAAGTATTGAAACAAACGACAAACTGTTGGGTTCATGACGGGGCATTCATGTAACATGGAAGAAGGCATGGTGATGCATTACTGCGCACAAATTGTATATCGCGGAATTGCAGGTACTGTTTGCTAGTCGTGGAACATTGGAAACACAATCCTGAGCCTGCCAGTCTAGCAACCTGTAATGGAAAAAATGTCTAAGTATGAAACAAGGAAAGGGAAGGGCAGAGTCAATACACAACACATGTACAATGCAATGGAGATACAACCAACCTGGGGCTAAGTATTGAAATGAACGGTGCATAGTTGGGTTCATGACGGGGCATTCTAGGGGAAAACTTGTATATAGTGGAACGACAGGCACTATTTGCAAGTCGCGGGAGATTTGAAACACAATTTTGAGGTGGTCAATCTGAGAAATGGCAATAAAAAAAGTGTCCAAGTATTGAATAGGGAAACGTTGGGCCGGACTTGTTTTTGTTAAGGGTCAAATTGTATTTCTTGGGAGTGTTGACCATAAAACATGTAACATGGAAGAGGCCATGATGAATCATTCCTGTAGACAAATTGTATATTGCGGAATTGAGGGTATTGTTTGTTGGTCGTGGAACATTCAAAACACAATGTTGAGCTCACCAGTCCGACAACCCGCAATCAAAAAAATGTCTAAGTATGAAATAGGGAAAGGGTAGGGAAGACTCGATACACAACACATGTACAATGCCATGGAGATACAACCAACCTGGGGCTAAGTATTGAAACAAATGGCAGATGATTGGGCTTGTGATGGGGCATTCCAGCGGACAAATTTTATATCGTGGAAATTTGGTCATTGTTTGCAAGTCGTGGGAGATTCGAAATACAATTTTGAGGCCATAATATGGGAACCTGCAAACGAAAAAGTGTCCCAAGTATTGAATAGGGAAACACTGGGCTGAACTTGTTTTTGCTAATTTATTGAAATTTTGAATGGAATATCTTATTTGCATGTTTCTGGACAAGTTCTATAGGGATGGTTAGACCTCGAGACTTTTGCAGATTAATGACGATCTTTACGGTTGTTGCATGATAGCGTTTTAGTATTAAACCTTTGGTGTTGCATATTTGGAAAGAAGCACAAGGATGGTCGGAACAGGAAACATTGTCTAGGAATTGGAGATTTCGTGAACCCGCCAACATGAGGATCTGAAATTTGGTGACAAGGTCTCCCCAGAGGATGTGAGGCCCCGACGGTCAAATTTTTTCGCTCACAACATTTGAATGCATAATCTGTAACAAAGAAGAGGGGACAATGTCATAGTTCTACAGCCAATTTGTATATGGCAGACGTCCGAGTGCCAATTGTTTTGTACCAATTTGTTCAGTTGTCACTAGTAAGACTATAATTAATGTATATTACAAAGGACATGAAATCAACGGGGATGGAAGGAAATGGCAGATACTTTGAAACATTTCTAAGGCTGGAAGAGTGAATATTTTGAGCTGGAGGAGTTCGCGGTGGAATCGTAGATCACAGAAGTTTTGAGTGCAATATATATATCACAGAACAAGAAGTAGTAGAGTTCAAAAGAGCCAACCCCGCAATCGCGACCACAAAATTAGATATGTATGGAAAGGAACAGTGGCCCTACAGTCAATTTGTATATGGTGGACATATGGGTGCCAATGTTTTGGTACCAGTGTGTTCAGTTGTCACTAGCAAGACCATAATTAATGTATATTAGGAAGGATGCGAAGTCAGTCGAGATAGAAGGTAGCGACAGATATTTTGAAACATTTGTGACTCTTGGTAGAGTGGAGATTTCGAGTTCGAGGAGTCCACATTGGAATTTTAGATCATAGAATTTTTTAGTGCAATATGTATATCACAGAACAGGAAGCAACAGAGTTTGAAACCTCCAACCCGACAACCGCGACCATAAAATTTGCTAAGTATGGTTAGGAACAACACCTGGTCGAATTCATCATGTGACGATATTGATGGAGATGAAGATATGTCAGCCCCCCAATGCTGGAACCCGTGATCATAGAAAGGTGAGTAAGTATATAACCAACAAGCGATAATAGAGGGGAAGAAGAAAAGAGAAAAGGGGCTAAGTATCTCACAGTAGAACATCTATTGTTTGTTTATTACTACCAATCTTTTCGAACCCCTGGTGAGTTATTACTAGTAAAAAAATAAATGGCAAATCATAGTTATTTGGGTGCAAGATGCATATGAAGGAATAGGGGACAGAAGTGTTGGATAGTGCAAACCCGGGACCCAGTGGTCAAATAATTGGCTAAGTAATGAAAGGGACCAAGGTCGGTCGAGCTCATGGTGTGTAGATATAGATAAAGATAAGCATCAGCTAATCTCGGAATCTAGGAATGGTTCACAAATTACGTTAAAATCCATAAGCAATAGAAAGAAAGAAAGAAGTGGTCGATTGGGCTCGTGACGGGGCATTCCAATAGAAAAATTATATATCGCAGAACTCTGGGCACTGTTTTCAAGTCACGAAAGATTCAAAACACAATTTTGAGGTCGTCAATCCAAGAACCCGCAATTGAAAAAGTGTCTAAGTATGGAATAGGGAAACGCTGACCCGGACTTGTTTTCGCTAATATATTGAAACTTGTAATAGCTCTGTCATGTTCCTGGACAAGTTATGTAGGGATCGTTAGTCCTTGAGACTTTTGATTATTAATGGCGATATTTATGGTTGTTTCATGATGAAGTTTTAGTAATAATCATTTTCTGTTGCATATTTGAAAAGAAGTACAACGATGGGAGGAACACGAGACAGTGACCAGTAATTGGAGATTTAGTGAACCTGCCAACGCGTTTGTATATGGCAGAGGTGGGAGTGATAATGGTTTTGTACCACCATGTTCATTTGTCACTAGTAAGACCATAATTAATGTATATTAGGAAGGACGCAAAGTACTTTGACACATCTTGCGAGTTCGTGGAGTCTGCGGTGGAATTGTATATCACTGAAATTTTGAGTGAAAGGTGTATATCATAGAGCAAGAAGAAGCAGAGTTTGAAAGCGCCAACCTGGAAACTGTGGCCATAAAATTGGCAAAGTATGGAAAGGAACAGCGTCCGGTTGGATTCGTCATGTGAAGATATATATATGGAGATGAAGATATCTCAACCTGAAAAACCCTGGAGGCTGCGATCTTAGAAATGGGACTAAGTATATAACCAGAAAATCCATTGTTCGTTTATTAATGTCAATCTTTTCGAACGTCTGCTGAGTTCTGACTAGTAAAAGTATAAATTGTACATCATGGAAGTTCTTTGGCTGCAAGATGTATATGACGGAACAGGGGACATAAGTGTTGGATACCGCAAACCCGGGACCCGGTGGTCAGATAATTGGCTAAGTACTGGCCAAGAGAGTTTTTATATTTATTCCAATAGTATTCATATTAATATATATTATTAGAGTATTTATGGTTCAAATGTAAACCATCTTCTAATTTGTAGGATGCTATTCGGTTTTCAAATTCTGTTGAAACCAATAAGAAATAGAAAGAAAAAAATGATATATATATGTGTGTGTGTGTGTGTGTGTGTGTGTGTGTGTGCCACAATTTTGTATATGCACGGATATTATCAACTAGAAGAAGTTGTAATATATGGAAATCAGTGAACATGAACATGACGCCAACAATTGAGTTGGCTTGTAATAGTCATTAATTCATTCTATTTATGGGACCCCGAAGAATGAAAAAAGAACAGGTCCTTCCATTTATTTCCTTAAGTATAGAGCAGGTGCCACATAAGTATGGCCCATGTAAAATTATTCTTCCATGTAAAATGTAAGGAACGAACAAAGTAGCATTTATTTATATCGAAGTGCTGGGAAGCAGAAACAAAAGCTTGTTGTCCATGTTTAACGAAAAACACAAAAAAAAAGGTACAATATAAAATAAAAATCAATACGAGAGATTGGAAAACACCATAAAAAAAACCCGCAAATATTTGATATTCAAATAAGATGGGTTACAAAATACAACTGAGATTATTAGTTACAGTAACTATGATTTGGCCTGCCGCCAACCCAAAAAAAAACTATGTACAATAATGTAGCTTGTGGACAGTCTTTTATAGATTTCAACTTGACGATGAAATTCTTGATTCGTAAAAAACAATGAGTTGAATATCAATTTCGGGCCATGAACTTAATTGATGCTGCCAACTAGATCTATCCCATATTTTTTAATAGCTTGTCTCTTGTAGATATGGCCTTCCTGCATTGGGTGGTTATTGAAAATTTGATACTTTGCTAAGTGTTAATTTCCCTCTGTCATTGAAATCTTGGGGTTTAAGGTTCTTTCTAATGTTCCTGATCATTGACATCAGAGACAACTTAGAAATGTGATTCAGGGCCAATCCAAAGATGAGGGAGTGGTTTTATATGTCGCCAGCTTTGACAAAAACAAATCTTGCTAAGCAACAAAAGTCGAGACAAAAAGAAATTCAAGTATGTTTCTTTCTGTTATTCTCCCTACATTCGATCATTTGTCTGCTTAAAAAGCCTGCCTGAAGATTTCTATGTTGAAATTCTTTGTTTTATTACTGTAAATTGGAAGGGACGTCCAAGACAGCTGCAAAATGTATGTCTATTGAAGTACATAACTTCTTCCAGTAGCACAAATCTAGCAAGTGTATCAAATGTTGCATATCACATCATAATATATCGCTCGTTGTAGGGGTGGCAGATATGGCGGCCCCAAAAAATTGTCTGGAATGTTCAGAAGTGACGCCAAATATCACTCCATGCTCAAATACACCTATAAGGAAAGTATAAAATTGGAGACCCACGAACGCGAAAAACTGTATGCATGTTTGAATCAACATTCTAAAATTATAGAACGTTTTATGCCAAAGCTATAACAGAATTGACAGGCAGACAGTTTCTATGTCAAAGATTGTTAAGCGACCTATGGATGTAGTAACAGACTCAACATACAATCTACTTTCGATCACTATTGATACTAATGTCAAGTGTAAGAAGTCGTGATCCTTGGTTCCAGGTAGTTTGACCTCCAAGCATCCACATTGGCAATGACCCCATGCTCCAGATAGCTTCGGATTTGGAATTTGGCATTGGCGTTGGCAATAGGAACAATGCTATTGACTGAAGTGTGAAGGTTCAGTAAGGACTATCATTGTCAGGGCGCTTAAACTGTAGGATTTTCAAACCTGCAAAGAACATCAACTTTAGTGTTGCTCTCCCAAGACAATTAAAATGTTGCTTAGAGTCCATAAATATTTCGACGTTGGGTGTTCTATGTGATAAAGACCTTGACATCACAGAGGAAATTCATTTTCTTTATCCAAAGAAAGGGAAACATCAGGAAGATTGACATTAGGTGTAAACAACTCTGGAATACACCAGTGCATTAAGGTCTTGTCTAAAGAAAGAAATAAAATCATTACATGAAGGTGGTATTAAAAGGTGATTTTCATAAACCAAAGAATTATCTGAACACACGAAACTTCCTGTAGAAGGTGGTAGTATAAATTAATCCTCATAAAGTGTTGCAAAATCCATAATCCAAAACTCCTTCCCATCAACTTTTTCTGTGAAGTCTATTTCCACACCCAAAAGTAGGTCAACAAACTTTGAAATAGAAACTTCAATAATTTTAGGATGTCTCTTTAACCACCCATACAGTTTCCCATACACGTGACGATCCAAATGTATAATTTCCTTCTGAGTATATTCGTGAATGAAGTACAAGTTGGCGTCATTTCTGAATATTACAGACCATTTTGCAAGAAACAATGAGCATGACTCCTCTGACGAAAGATAAATTATTGTGTGCTCTGCAGAATTTGACACACTTTCCAAATCTGTGTTGTTGGAAGAAACTATATACTTCAACGAAGGAACATTTTGCAGGCGAACTAAAAATCTCGAGGCAGGATTTTCAACCAACCAAATCATCGAACACAGGGAGAACACTAATCAAAAGATACTTGTTTTTTTTCCCCGTCTGAGTTTATGTTAGCTAACAGAGATTTTTTTCTCGCAAAACAGATGTTACATAAATACATTCTCCCATCTTTCAATTGGGCTTCAATGGCATCTATAAGTTGTCTTGCATGTCCATGACTAGGAACATTACAACAAAGGCACCTTAAAGCCCAACTCTTTGATGATAGAGAGAAATGGAAATATGTATTTAAAATCAACCCTGGAGGATGAAAATATAATATTTCGTAGATTTTGGTTTAATTTGTCTTAATGGAATATGCCCTCAATATTTTCTCTTATTAATGCCAATCTTTTTGAATATGTGCACTGAATAGTCAGTAATAGTACCTATTAAAATTCCCATATCCAAGCAGATTCTCAAATATGACAATCTATAACATACACATAGTATTAAAGGGAAAAATGACATCAATACCTCTGTGAATGACACGTTCATGGATGGTAGCATGGTAGTACAATATTTCACTATTACTATGATGATTCCTTTAAAAAGCTAAAATAGCCAACATTGTTTGAAAATTCAAAATGCATGCAAAATAAATTATAGGATCTAGTAATATTCACTTGTTTATGAATTTTAATGGGATATGTTCTCGAGATTTTCACTTATTAAAGCCAATCTTTTCAAACCTGTCTGGTCGGTTTTCACTTTTAAAAGCATAATTAATGTGCATTGACAAGGATGGAAGGTGGCGGGGATGGAGAGGATAGGAAAAATGCTTTTAAACTTTTTTGAACTTGGGAACGCCTGAACCCACAAAAATTTCAAGACTTGACTAAGTATGGAAAGGCAGGTCGGACAGACCGAGTCATTGTAAGTAGAGGTAGGGTTGTGAGTTCGAGGAGGCTGGGGTCTAATTGTAGAGCACAAAAGTTTTGGGTACAAGATGTATACCCCGATCATGGGTCACCAGAGCTCGATCTCACCTATCTACGAACCGCGTTCATAAAATTGGCTAAGCATGCAAACGAATGACGGTCGGCCAGACTCATGATGTGAATATATAAATGGATATGACGATATCTCAGTTCTCCATATCGGGAACCTGCGAGAACAAAAATGTGACAAAGTATAGAACTAGAAACAAATAAGAGAGGGTAAGAACAAAAGGAAAAAACATGCAAGTTTAGAATAAATTGGATAAATATGAAAACAAACGTTGGTTTTCTAGACTCGTGATGTGAAGATATAGATGAATATGGCGATTTGTCAACTGGCCACCCCGGAAACCTGCAACCACAGGAACATGGCAAACTATATAACCAGAAATGCATAATAGACGAGAAGAACAAAAGGAAAAAAATGGGAAATCTTAGAAGAGGAAAAAGAAAGGGAGACAAGAACTTTATCGCTCACACACCAACACCTACTCTCATAACTATGAACCCATAGAAATACATTAACAATGGGGAAAACACTGTTAGCTATGAAATATAGTTGGAACCCATCAAACTCTGGTTCAGGCCATAAGAGATGTAATTTAGATCCATCTTAATAGTATTTTTGGGGGAGCCAAATGTGAAACCATGTAACAATAGATGCAACTGCAGATGCAACACCCTAACATTGCAAAGTTTAGGAAAACAAGAGAAACCAACAAATAACAACCCAGTTAAGAAGCACCAAAAGGGCCAACTATAGCCACAAGACCTTAACATTGTACAAGCACCAACCAACCGACGAGGAAATTCACTACACACAAGATTGTATCAAAAAACTCGGAGGAAAATGTATTGTAACACATCTGTTAACCAAATATTTCAGGCTGTGAAACCTGCCAGGTAAAATTCAAAGCTGGAAAGACCGTGCAAAGGGTTTCTTTTATGCAAGCAACTAAGAAAAGTGCAATTTTCCCGATTGGTATTTTTCAATACTGGGAGCCATAAAATTCCTCTTGTAGACCATCTTTGTATGTGATTACCATGACCATAGAAGTGGAACTGCAATGTTGTGTTCGTCTCGTCCCTGATTGCCAATGTTCAACATAAAACGTACCTCCATTAGAGCCACAGCTATGCACAGGAAAACATAATCGTATTTTTTCTTCACATACAAAGATGTTCTGCAAGAGGATTTTGACCCAGCCATCACCAACAATGAAATTTCCTACCTGCAAACTGCAGATAGCAAGAGAAGCTAATCATGACACCCAAACCCGTCCGTCAACGGAGAACGATAGAGGGCTAATGTTGGACACAGAACCTACCTTCATCATAGTCGTTGTGACACATCGCAAAAGGAAATCGTATTTTCTCCTCACATACAAAGATGTTCTTCAAGATGATTTCGACTCAGGCATCCCCTGTACTCAAATTTCCCACCTGCAAACTACAAACAACAAGCGAAAATAAACACGGCACCAAAACCCTCCCATTATTGGGGAATGACAGAAGGGCAGTTCCAATCACGGTTACAAAACCCCAACCATGCAAACTGCAACAAGACTAACAGGAAAACAAGAACAACAACAACATGCAAATAATAAATCAATGAACATGCAAGAAGCAAGCATTAACCAGTGAACCAACAATCCCGTTGAAGAACAATATTGTCGACATTGACTGTAGAGAACTTTGCATATAAAAATAATGCAAGAAAATGTATTGTAATAGGCCTGTTAAGTAAACATTTAAGTATGTCACGTCGTTTAGGTAAATATTTAAGTCTGTCATAACTGATCTGTAAACATTCAAGAAAGAATGCACTGTGGTAGATCTCTTACGTGCAAAAAATCATTTATTTTATTATTTTATAATAAAAAAATATTAGTAACAATAGTTCGAACAATAGAGCCTATGTAAAGAAAAAATATTTATTCAAAGGACAAACTAATATGAAGTCAACTTATAAAAAAATGACTATCCATCTTCAAAACTTTGGATATCCAAACATTTCAAGAAAAAAACAAATGAGAAATACTGTATATGATCAATAAACTTTGGATATGGTAACATACCAAACATTGGGAATAGTGAAGCCAGCAATAAGACCTCCAATCTGATATCCAATCAGATCACAACATATATGGTACTTTTTATCATATAAAAATCAATGTTTTTAGTTCCCTAGTTCCAAGAATAAATATTATGCAAATATTTATGGTCAAACGACAAACTAATATGAGGTCAACAAATTATCGATCGCTATAGTCCCTTTACACCTATGACATGGACTAATAAGGGGTTGTTTATTTTTTATAAGTTTTTGTTTTTTAAGTTTGAATTCGGTGATATAAATCTAGATGAAATCACAATTTTATATTGTTTAAAATGTATTTCTGAATGTAGTAATGGATTTATCATGCTCAAAAACTCTTAGGGTACTAGGATTATATAGAATTCACCATTCAAATCTACAGATTCAACAATTTCTTGTGAAATTTCAAGAAAATATCCAAGAAAAATATCTCCATATAAAAGCCAAAAAGTAAAACCTTTATACTACAATGACATAGTTTCCTTTTTGATGAGGATGATGCTCTCATAGTTATGAATTTATTGTATCATCCTGATATCACTTAATTTTTAAGTAAAATGGTGTATACTTAGTTATTATTTCCAGCCTGTTTTGAACCTGTAACCTTAAAAAAAAAAGATATTCACTTTTCTAATGGTCAAAAATTGTTCTAATTTATCAAAAATTAACGAAATTAACTACGGCAAAAATATCTTTACACGGTAAAATTATGCTTTTAGGGGTGTCACCAAGCGAGGAAGACTATCTTATTTGGTTGAG
>SNQJ01S0058169.1:91992-107826 GCA_010110895.2 Picea sitchensis
GTTCAACATCCATGTTGAGAACACAAGGAATAATACATAACATAAAGACTTTTTTATGCAAAAATAAAAAATAATAATATTCTAAAAGAAAATTAAATATTCAGAATTTGTAATAACGTTTAAATAATATGGGTGGAGTTCTAGAGCTCACATTCGTGCACTTGGTCTCATGTCTCTTCGGGCCTAGGTCGCAGGGTGAGGGCCTCTCAGGCGAGCCTCAGAAGACTAGTCGTTTTCTGTCTCCGGTTAATCGAGTCTAGTCCGAAGTTTTGTCCAAGGATTTAGTTTGAGATACATTGATGCAAGGTTTCCAATTGGCCTGGGACTCGACGTCTCTCATACCCTTACTGGTTAGTATGGAGGATACAGATTTGGAGGATTTGGAGTACGGGCCTAGCCCATATGTGTCTTGAGATTTCCACACACAAGCGGAATACCATGTAGCGGAATGCAGTCCTGACTCCTTCGTGCAGAGACATCTGATCAGGAAGTAATTTACTCTTTACTCTGCAAATTACAAGGGTATTCCTTCATTCCATCCATGTGAAGGTTCAATTGATGGTGATAATTCCCAAACGAGTAAGGGGAAAGAAACAATTTTTTCTCTTTCAAGGCATTTTGAGTATTTATCTCACTAGGAAGCAAGCTCAGCATATTTCTCTGTCGGTAGAAATCCCTTTGGAAACTTTGGAATCCTTTCCTTCTCTCAATATCTCACCAGATGTCTAAAGGAGTGGAAGGGGGATTTGAAAATGGTTGTGGGAAAGGATATTGTTGTCGCTTAGGTCGCAAATTATTCTAGAAGAACCTTGGTGGGGTGCTTCTGTAGCAAAGAAGTAGGGGTTGAAGCCCTTCGTCGATGGCCAGATATAAATCAACAACCCATATTAGGGTATTCCTTCGAGACGCATACCCTGGTTCAGGGTTGGTCATGTTTCATTTTTAAGTTCGAGGAATATTGTGTAACCATTTTAAGCTTTAGCTAGTCCTAGGGCCCTCCAGGCTTGATTATCAAATTATGGATGCCTAACTTCAACCCAGCTAGAGAGTCGATTTACATAAGAAGGATTTGGGACATTCCACTTGGTTTACACCTTGTCTTTTAGTCCAAGGAAGCCCCCGAGGTGATACAGAAAAATTTGGGAGATTTTATTGGTCTTGAACCCCCCTGGAACACAAAACAAGACCGTAGGTGGGTATGGATAAACATGGAAGTTGACGTGCAAAATAGATGATCAGAAGTCTCATCCTAGTTTACAGGGACAAAATTCGGAGACAAAAATTGGATTATTGGAAAGTATCGTTGAGGTGTTATGGATGCCATGAAATTGGCCATGTTCAGGCATAATGCAAAAACGTTTCTCCATTTTTTCCCAAAATCTAAACATTTGGCACAAGGTCTATAGAGTAAGAAATGATAGGGACTCCCTTTCGCCTCCATAGGAGGTTTTCCAATCCATATCTAAAAAATAAGAAGATATGGACAGGCCTTGGTCGACATCCAAGTCTACTCCCGGGGACAAAATATTAGGTATGAATCCCACCCTTCTCCTTCTTCTCCTCTTGTTCCAGTTCCCCCTCCTCCAAATCCCCTACATCCTGGTTCTCCTTCCTCTCGTACCCCTCCCACATCCCTCGTAGCCTTCCTTAAGGAGTTTGATTCAATTGATCCAGGCTCTGATTCGGGTTCCCTTAAACCCTTAGAGCTCTCTTTCTCTCCCAGAAGAAAATCCTATGACTTGTGTTCCAAAAGGAGGAGTAAATCTTTGACCCTACCTCAAGGTGGATTGTCTCTTGAGCCCCCATACTCTAACCCGGTGTGAAGGAAGTCCCACTTACTCAAATCAAAGGAGAAGGATGTATTAGAGAAAATAAAAGGTAAACAATCTTCAATTACTGAGTCCCTTAGAGTAGGGAATGCCCCGTCCTATCTCCCTAAATGATCATTCTTTCCTTCAATCTGAGAGGGTTGGGGGGCACCCATAAAAATCTATCCCTCAAGAGGCTCATTTGAAGCCTTAATCCAGATATCATTCTACTGTAGGAAACAATGTGCTCAAGGTCAAAATCCAGAAGTCTTTTAGAGCCATGGCTGAAGAATTAAGATTTTTGTGCCTTGGACGTGGATGGGATGTCAAGTGGTTTTATCATAGGATGGCTCCCTCTTGCAAAGCCTTATCCTATTCCTCCTTTCGATCACGGATTTTTGTTAAGTTCAAGGTTAAGGACCTTGGATTTTCTTTCTCAGATATGAATATATATGACATGTATGCTGACAGAATCCCCTTTTGGAAAGACTTGGTCTCTGTAGGATATTTCAACGACTCCTTCTTAGTGGTAGGGGGAGATCTAAACTTTCCTCTTTCTCATAGAGAAGGCTGGGGGAAATGCGAAGGTGGATAATCACAGAATTCTTTTTCGCTCTCTCCTGACCAATCCTGATTTGGTGGACACAAGGCCTCTCAAACTAATCCCTGAATGGAGAAACCAAAGGATAGGGAAGGAAGCAGTGGCCAAGAGGCTAGATATATTTATGGTTTCGGAGGCTCTTTTGGAAAAAAAACATCTTGGTCAACACATTGGTTAATGAAGGGGGTGTTTCATACAACAAACCTATTATTCTCAAAATAAATCATAAACAAGGTAGTCCTTCTCTCCTTTCAAGTTTAACCCTATATGGCTGGAAGAAGAGGATTTCCACGCCCTAGTATGAAACTATTGGAAAAATCTAAATTCAAAGGATTGTCTCTCTTTGATGCAGCAATTTGTGGATAATCTTATAAGGATTAAAAAAAAGTCAAAGCATGGATCCACATATTGAAAGCTTGTAGTTAGAGGAAGATTTTGGAAGTGGAAGGAAAGATAAAATCCCTCTATTATAGGATAGATGAAGGACCAATTAGTGAATACCAATTAACTAATCTAAAGAATTTGGAAGCGGAAAAAATTTCCTTTCTAAAGAAAGACGAAGATATTTGGACACTAAAAAGTAGATATTTATGAGTCAAAGTCAACGATAACAATACATAATGCTTCCATCATTTTTCAAGTTTAAGGAAGAATGCTCATTCCATATGGATATTAGGAATGAAGATGGTAGAATGGTTGGTTCCTTTGGGAAAAAAGAAAAAGAAAGGATACATAATACTTCCATCATTTTTCAAGTTTAAGGAAGAATGTTAATTCCATATGGATATTAGGAATGAAGATGGTAGAATGGTTGGTTCCTTTGGGGAAAAAGAAAAAGCAAGCGTGAGATAATTCTAGTATCTTTTCAAAGCCTTGATTGGTTGCCCAATTCATTCTATATTGCAAGTGGTCTCAAAAATTTTGAGGGCTTTTGATGAGGAAATGAACAAGTCTCTAGAAGAGGAAGTGTCAAAATTAGAAGTGAAATTGACCATTCTCTCCATGAAAAAAGGTAAAAGTCTAGGGCTAGACAATTTTACAGTGGATTTTTTTTTTTGGACTATATATTTTGTATTATTATGTGAATATATTTTTTGGACTATAATTTGTATTATTACCCAAGAGAGTATTTATTCATTCATCCCATGAGTCCCAGTGTGAGGTGATTCCTTTGAGATTATCCAGGCTTTGAACTGTTGCTTCCATGATCATTTTCCACTCTTCTTCAAGGTTCGGTCTCCTCTTTTTTCTAGACATCTCCTTTACCATGCATAAGTCATTTGCTTCGCTCATCACATGTTTTCTACCCATTGGAAATATTATGGATTGGCCATCAGTAAAAAACTTGCGATTTTATTTTTCGGCACTCATTTTAGTGACTATCCACCGACATCTTCGGTTCACAAATTTCAAGTAAATTTTTTTACCAAAGCATTAAACCAAAACCTGAGACTTCGCTTCAAAATTAGACTATCTTTCAACTGTCCCCTTAGCCTGTCCAACCCTACAATAACTTTACTTGACTTATTCAACCGAGTATCCCTGGTCCTTTATCTTCACATTCCATGATCGAAGTCTTACTAAGACACATCTCACTTCATTCCTTACCACGAAACTATACAATTTTCATTCCTTACTCTTCACCACTGTCACAGATGACTCACTGAATTGTTTGAATGTAAAAGCACCCTAAAACCACCTTTCGTGACAACGGAAGTGAAATCATCCATCAACTGACTCTACATAGATTGCATTGACGTGTGATTTGTTTGTATTCTCTAATACCACCTGACAAGTTGTTGGAGAATATTCAACTGGATGGCAGAATCATCCAACGATATTAGTGAGTTGTGGAACCATGGTTGTTTAAATCAGCGGCAAGGCCACATCAATATACTTGGCCCAAACAAATCCTTACTTCTTGATGCAGACCCCCTACCTCAGCAGCGTCCGCTGACCTCCCAGTCACTAGATCGTTCAATATCCTCGAGCTGGGACAGTTCTCTGGTCCCTGCTAGAACTTTCACTCTTCAAGTCCACAGGTCCTCTCATGAAACTAAGCACCCAAGCGTGAGATTCTACTCCACGCGGTCACGAGCTGTGACTGCACACCTACGCAAAAGTTGTATCGTGAGTTCACGTATCAGGATTCCTTGGAATGAGCCTCCTCAATCTTCTCGATAGATGATTCTCAATGAGGGTTTAGCATTGGTTATCTCCCCTCAAATCTTTCCCCACATGACCACCACTTGTGACCACCGGCTAAGCCCAGAAAGGCTCATCGTGTTTCGCAACCTTGAGACTTCCACGTATGAGTCCACTCTAACTCTCCAATCCCCGAGTTCTGAAACATGCTAATGTTCCTTAACTCTCCCTTTGGTATCCATCCAGGTGACCCTTACTTATGACCTGGGGCTACTCCTCCGAGCGCGTCGAGACTTTGCATTTCATGAGATTGAAGCTCAACCCCCACACTTACCTTTCGAAAGCACAATCCCCGAACCTCGGATATTTCCTTCGCCCAGATCGATGGTCATGTTTCTCTTATGATCTTATGGTTCAGATCATATTGCAAGTTATAACCTCACAAGTTCTCAACTTTTCCCTCTGACTTTCTCCAGTAGTGATTAAGTGAAATGTTGAACTCTCACCAGGTGCCCATCCAAACAGACGATTTTGATGACGTCGAAACAATCAATGGCTATGATATATTCCCTCATTTTACCCTTCATCCCTGCGAGAAAATAAACTAATAACCTTTTGCCATGTGCCCTCCTTGATAATGGATGGTCCCAATGATTTCAGAATGATCAACAACTATGATCCTTTTGGGATGATCAACGAATGTGCTATGATTGGGACAATCAATGGCTGTGATCTTTTCACGAGTTGACACTTCACGAATTCTCCCGACTTTATCCTTTGACTTCTTCACCCTGTGAGTCAGTGAAATGATGATCTCTCACCATGTGTCCCCCTTCATGGATGACCATGATCAAATCATGAATTCTCACATCACAAGTTTTCACGAATTCCCCTTTGACTTCTTCAAGTTGCGAATCAGGGAAACGTTGAGTGCTCGCCACGCGTCTTTTCCGATGGACGGTCCTGATGATTTCAAAACTTCTGTTGTGTACCTTCCTTCGGATCCAACAACTGTTGGTCCTCTGTGCTCATATTCGATGGTCCAGATATAATATTTCATGTGCGTTCTCCTCATGTTTCTAGACGTGGATTGGACGATCCGGGTCTCTTCTCCTAGTGTTGATCCAACAACAACTGTTCTCCTCCTCCTAATATTTTTTTTCTCTCTGACTTAGAATATTTTCCAAGTGTCGAAGGTCTCGACCCTCGATTCTTCCTCCTATGAACCCTAGTGACTTTGGGTCTCACTGTGCTTTCTCTCACAAGCTTATGGACTTAGAATAAGTCCTCTCTGCACACACTTCTTGTGTTATCCCTTCTAAGCTTGATCTCCTCGACGAATTCGACTTCCCACACACACCTTGCATTCTGGGATTTCGTCAAACTCAGATATGAAGTATTTCTTGAAAATAAATGTTTCTCTCCCTCTTGTCATTCTTCTGCTCGATGCACACCTTGTAGAGATTTTCCTCACTGAGTATTCAATAACTTTTTCTCTCTCTCGAACTTGACACAGAGTTCTTATGTGCACACTTGCACCATCTCAATGCCCACCTCGTAGAGCTCTTACAGAGTCCTCAATAACTATAGTTCTCTTTGAACTCAATAGAGAGATCTTCCCGTGCAGTCCTTGCATTTTTGTTGATGAAGGTTCAACGACATCCCTCCTGATCTTTCCCTTGAGGTTAGACCTCTATCAACGCACTCCTTGCAGACTATGTGCACTCCTTCCACTCAGAAACTCAAAGAAGAGAAACAATTGAAACTCATGCAATTGAAACCAGTTACGCATTTAAAACATGAAAAGGCATAAAAACATATAAAGCATACATAAACACACGATATGCACGAAAAACTATTTTTCTATTATCTCTATGTGTCTATATAGATGATTTACAAAAACTAGACTGTAACAAGTCTCAGTTCTCTCAAGCTCTCTCCCTTAGAACTATTCTACCTCTAAGGCCTCTCTACCTAGACCTCTCTTGTCTTTCTCTGGCTATCTGCCTTCTTCCTTCCTGTCTATCTTCTTTCTTCCTTCCTGGCTTCTCTCTTGAGATATGATACAAAATATCCTTACAAAAGAGGGGCTATGCGATCTCGTCCTCTCTCACCTAACTTCATCAATTACATTGAGGTCTCATAAATGTTTACCCGAGCCTGAATATAACCTGGGCCTACTACAAGAAACCCTTAATATTAAATCCAACCATTACCTATGTAAAGTGATGGCTTGGCATTAAAATCCTTACAACGCAAATCCCCGTGGGATATGATTTCAAATTTAAAAATGTGAGAGGTTCAATGCCTCCCTTTCTCCTGAAATGCGCGTTGATGTGTTGGAATGTTGGTGCGCTGTTGAGGTGGAGCGATGCTCCTGCATCACTTCTTCATTTAATTTATTACTTATCAATTGTCTATGTTTCTTATACTTATAACATCAACAAGTAAAGAACATCCATACAGTAAAAACAAAATGCAAGTGGGCGAGTTAATCAACCTAACACCAAAATTATCAATATAATGTCGTAGTGTGTCGAGATTAGCTCGTGCCACACACAAAGAAAGTTTAAAAGGGATCTTCCACTCAATTTACACAAAGAACCTATGCGACAACACAAAATACTCTTCTTCAGTGATTCTCCTGGAAACCTTCCTTCATTGCCTCATTCATAAGTCTAAATGAAGATATTTTCCTTCATGCTTTGTCTCTAAAATTCTTGTTGTATTTACCTCTGAATAGTGCGACATATAATCCTCACACTTAGAAAATTTTAGATCACTTGTTGTTCTCCAAATTTATTTTCTTCAAATGGCCTTCTCCACTATGCATAAATAGACACCCATCCTAGGAGATGGTGCATTCCCTTGCTTAGATATGATGCATTTTTTTGGAAACTTGTCCACTTTTCACTTGGGTTGACTTTTCCTAAGGGGTGCACATCCCTTGGGAGAGTCAACCAACTCACCAAGCATGACCACTTTTCTCCTAGTTGACTCATCATTTCCATTTCAACACCCAAGTCATTTCTTGACCAATCGTTCAACCTCTTCTCCCAAGGTAGCTAAGCTCACCCTACCTTGAGTTTTCCTTCTGTATGTTTGGACCGACGTCCTACCTATGGAAGCACCCAACCATTATCCTTAATTTTGGTGGGGTGTCCACCTTACCCACATTTTGTCAAGACTTCATCTTAACTTCTATCATAAGCATCCTTTTGGAGAAGTCGTTCCTTGGCACAATATGTGCCCAAGGAACCCCAACTTCCCCATATATGAATATCCTTCGCCTCTTCATTTGAACTGAGCACTCTGTCTTCTTGAGTCATCCATCTTGGTATGCGATGGAGGGGCGCACGATTGGGATGGATGCTCCAATTCGTACACATATGAATATGCATACTTCCTTTCAAATATTTCAGATATCTCTTCTTTGAAAAAAAATTCAGCTCGATTCGCATAGACTTTGGGATGTTATTATGGATTCATCTCATGAATGTGTGTTACAATAACTTGAACTATACCATAACAATTTTTTTGGGAAACGTCCCCAGTCTGGACTATAATAAAATTTTGATTTTAATGAATTAAATATAAAATAAGTGTTTACTTATTTATTCTTTGAAAAAATATTTTTTTAGCTAAATTAAGTGGAAAGTGAGGTAAAATGGCAATATATAGAGGAAAACATTTCATAGGTTAAAGGATTTTGGCTAATAAATTAGAGTGCTGACATTTTCCCCCAAGTTTCTTCTTTTGTATGTCCCATGCAAACCAAAATTTTGACAAAATTGTCTTCCTTTCTCTTGTATAAACAACTCCTTCTTTCCTAAGTAGGCCATCCACATTACGTGTGGATATCTTACTATCTTCCTTATGCTGTGTTTTTGTAGTTTTGACCCCTGTCTTTGTTTCTTGTGACTCCTCATGCCTCCTTAATATGTATATCTTTGAAGATTTGCATATTGTTTTATTTTTCCCTTCAATGAGCTCCTAATTTTATTCCTTTAATATTTTAATTTATTCTTTGAGTTGTTCATTTTCATATTGTATCTTGGCACTATTCTCTTTTAGACGTGCATTTTCAGATTTTATGTAAATTTCCAACATCTTCATTTCTTTGATTTCTTCCTTTAGTTTTGTGATCTGTCTCTTCTTCTTCATTACCTTTGATCTTTCCAACAATGTAGATAATGACACTTAATCTTCTCCTAGGTATGAGAATCCAATTCACTCTTCTATGTCATTCAAACTTGGAGAGGTTGTTTTTTCCATGTGTGTTGGTTAAATTTGTCTATCTAAGGAAGGCTATCCAATATCTTGGACAATGACCATCAAAGGTAGCTTAATTGATGAAGACTAAGTTTGAAGTTATTTTTCATTACTTTTCAAATAATCATAAAGTTCTTGTTGATTGCTATCAATTTTAGGATTTGGTCTTCTTGCTTTACATTATCCTATTCTATTCCTTCTGGTGGTACTCTCAAATTATCTATCATGTTGTTTATTCTTCTAAAGTTGCTTGGTTCTTGATCTTTGTATTCTTGGATGAATTGAAGTTTCACTTTCTTCTCTTATTTTCATTTACTTCTTCCTTTTCTTACTGTTCTTTCTAATTATTTGTCTAGGAGCTTGAGGTACCTCTTCAACTACATCATTCGATTATTTTTCTACAACATTCCTTGAAAAATATTCTAAAACTTCAAAACCATTGGTAGCTAGAAGCTGACGCCACACCATCACCATCCCTAGCTTTTCTAATTCACGTGTGATGATCAGCTTGATCAATCCATGATGATAAAGGGACATTTCTAAATTTCTAGTTTTCCTTTGTATTGCCTTTTCCATTTCTTTTAAACTGTGGAGCAAGTAATATGGAAAGTTTAATGGATTTTCTTCATTCAAATGTGCCAATGATCTTATGTGATATAATAAAATGAAACTAAACTTGCCTTCATGGGTTATATATTTCTGGATCAGAAATGCAATGTCCTTCCAAGGATCTTTGCGCCAAATCCTTGGGACATATGTAGGCCAATTCAAATCATTTTCCCTATTTATTAATAAAAAGGTTGCCCAAAGCATCTCCTCCATAGGTTTATTCTTGAACCATTTCTCTCCTGGTTGTGGTAGTTCTGTAACTTGTGAAATTAAGTTCTTTGAAATGTAGATTACCTATCTGTGTTTTTTCTCCATCAAAATATAGTGCAAATTTATTTGTTACCTCAATATTGGAGCCATCAATTTTTTCAAAGAAATTTGGCCAACCTATCCTTTTCAAAATATGTTGACTCTCTGGATGAATGAATTCAATATCCATCTCATATGGTTCAAATAAAACTACCATTATATTTTGAAAAAATTTCCTTCTTTATACACTATTTTGAAACTCTTTCCCAAGTTTTTCACAGTTTACAAGCTCAAATTTTTCACAGTTGCAATATGAGTTTTTTTCTTCAAACTTGTGCAATATTCACTTCGTTTCTAAGATCTATTTTCAAGCTTAAATTCTCTATCCCCATTTCATATTTTTACTAATGAAATGCTAAGTGGAAGTTGAAGATCCTTTTTAAATAAAACTAGATACTTGACAACCCCCAAATTTATATGTGTACGTTCATTGTAGGTAGAAATTTTCATCATAATCTATCTTGCAATAGAGAGGGAATGTTAATTTAATTCGATACCCCTTTTCCATTGTTAATTCAGCTATGAATTTGTTTGAAAAGGGGTTATTGATTTTGACTTTTATGAGCAAAGGAAAAAAAAAAAACCTTTTCTATTTCATTTTGTAAAAACAAACAACAAATTCTTATAGGCACAATTTCATTTTATCACAACAAAAATAATTCTTTTTCCACATAAAGAATATTTTTTCTAATTAGCAAGACTTTGGTAATTCGAATTTTTGTCAATTGATAGAATTTTACATGATTTCACTATATAAAAATTGAACTACAATCAATGGAAGACCTTTCAAACCTACTCAAACCTTTGATGTTCTGCAAATGAAAAATTCATTGTTTGCAACCTTACTCTTAATATTAAATTATGCTCAACTTCGTATGCTAAAGGATTTTAATGTTGGATTGGTCTGACAAATTCTCTTTGTTTTCTTTTCTTTAACTCTTTTGTTGACCCAGATTTTTATGAGAATAAAAAAATGAATACAAATCTATATTATTAACACAAAGATACAATGAACAATAACAGAGATACAATAAAACTTGGCTTCTATTCAATAAATAAATATGTTGAAACTATAAAATGCAGACTAAAAAAATCTTGCTAGAATGGTGTCGGCTTATCTTTGAGAAGAGATTTGATGATTGCTCTCATTCACAAGAAGATAAGTACAATGAAGCTCTAGAGGCCTTTTTAAAATCAAACATGAATTCCCAAAACCCTATACATCCAAAAACTTAACCCTAGGAGATGAAGCGCCAAAAGTCATGTGGGCCCTCTTGGGGTAAGTTGGTACATCGACTTCCTGGGGTCATAAAGTTTACATACGATATTCGTTTTAGGTGCATCATAGCTCACTGGAAACATAGTTTCGAGGAAAACACATTATGCCATCACACTGTGAATTTTTCCATAGTGTGATTGTGGTGGGCCCAAAAAGTGTTGTTTAGGGCCTCAAAACAACCCTAGAAGTTTAGTACCCGAAAAGATAGAAAAAAAAACTACCTAGATGAAATATGTATATGACTCAGTTGGAATAGGTTTGTGGCCACCGATATCCACCTAGATCAATCCTCCCCCCTTAGGAATAAATGGTCTCCATTGTGTTGAGTCTCGCTATCAGATGAAGAAAGTTTAGTTAAATTTTTCCCTAGGTGAGTCACTTTCCTTGGTGGAAGAGTTTCCTTGATTTGACAACATGATAAAGATGAAACTTATATTGGTGAGTTCCCTTGACCTGTGTATCCATGATTTGATCAATGGATGTGTTTTCCATGCAGTCAGGGTTGAACTTTGTTGGTGCCAATTGTTCTTCTACCTCTGAGGTGTCCAATAATGGTGGAAAGTATGGTCGAAGGAGGTCCGTATTAAACACACGGTGCAAGCCAAGGAGCTTGGGAATGTTGAGCTAAAAATAATTGTCACCCGCAACATTGATGATGGTATAAGGTCCATAGTGGAGTGGACGAAGATTTCGATGGGGTCCTGTAAGGCATTATTTCTACAAGTGCAACCAAACTTTACCTCCCACCTGAAACTTGTGTGGCACCCAGTGTTGATAATGGAACTACTTGCACTTGGCATTGGACTTCTGCAAAATATTATGAACCTGTTGGCGAATGTGCTAGATATGCTCAATGAACTAGGTAGCTTTTTCAGCTTCAATTTGAGCATGGGACGAGTCTTCCTGGGTGGCTGAAAGGGGTAGTGCAATATCCATGGGACCCAATGGCTGAAATCCCAACCCCACCTGAAAGGGGTTGTGTCTGGCTAAGCTATGTATGGCTTTGTTGTAGATATGATTAACATAGGGAATACTCTCATCTGATGTGCGAGGATGTTTGGAATTGTACATACATAGGATAAGCATGATCATTCGGTTGACAACCTCGGTTTGATCATTCATTTGGGGGTGGAAGGAAGTGGATTTGATGAGATTGGTGTCCAACAATGACCAGAATATCGACTAAAATGTGTTGAGGAATTGGCTATCTCGATCTTAGATGATGGTTTGTGGTATACCAATGATCCGAATTATTTTCGACACGAAATGAGAGAAGAGATATAATAAAGAAATGCACAGAGATATTGAAGATATTCAATAATATAACAGAAATGTATCAGAGATGCAACCATAAACACAGATATACAGTAATACACGATTTCTATTAATCAGAGAAATGTACAGAGACTGTAAAAATACAGAGTGAAAGACTCGCAAGAATGGTGGCAGCTNGTAAGTGAGTACATCAACTTCCCGGGGTCGTAACTTTTGCATACGATCTTCATTTTAGGCGTGTGATAGCTCGTTGGAAAGGTATTGTCGAGGAGATTCATTTTGGGGGCTCAATCATTCCTTCAGATATCATTGAGAACCTCGATCTCAAAAAACCTTCATTTGGACCCTGAAAATGGCCATGGAAGTTAAAACCTGCTAAAAATAGTAAATTGCCAAAATGGCCAGAAAACTGTTTTGAGCCATTTCGAAAAGGTGGGTGGTCACTGATATCCACCTGGATGAACCAAAATGTACCTGCACTCATTTGAAGAATATCTTGGTAGTGTCCTATTCTTATAGGCGACTAGAATCACCATTTTATTAAAATGATCAACGACCACAAAACACAGTCATTTCCCCTCTTGGTTGACAGAAGGCTCGACATGTAGTCCATCAATATGGATTCCTAGGGCCTTTCAAGAATAGGAAGAGGGTTTTACATTCCTTGTTTCTTAATATTTGGTTTGGAAATGGCGCAGACAATGAAGGACATGATATACTTTCTGACATCCTATTGAAGTTTCATCCAATAGAAATGTTGATGTCACATTGCCATAGTATTTTCTACACCAAAGTGTATTTCCACTGGACTGTAATAGGATTCCCAAATCAACGTCACTCTCTCACTTGATGGAACATAGAAATTTCCTAGATGGCACAACAACTCGTCGTGAATATGGAAATTGGTGATAATTGTTTTGTGCCTAACATCTGGTAGGTGGCGATGAAGTCAAGATCTCTCTCATAGAGTTTGGACCATCCAAAGATCTTATGGCCACATGAGTTTAGCACCATGGTGAGTGCTGAAACTGGAGAGTGGTTGAGGAAAACAATGAATAGAGGGCGTCTTGATTAGGCCTTAGAATGGTCATTTTTTGTCTTCAGTGAATAGATTCTAGTCCAATGTTTTTTCCGAGGATTTATTTTGAGATACATTGATGCAAGATTTCTAGATAGATCGGGACCCGAAGTCTCTCCCATACCCTTGGTAGTTAGTATGGAGGATACATATTTGGAAGCTTTAGATTGTGGGCCTATACCATATGTGTCTCGAGTTTTCCACACAAAAGAAGAATACCATGTGGTGGAATGCAGTCCCTACTCTTTCGTGCATGCACAAACATCTGATCATGCAGTAATTTACCCTGCATAGGACAAGGGTATTCCTTCATTCCATACATGTGAAGGTTCAATCGATGGAGATAATTCCAAAATGGGTAAGGGGAAAGAAACTATTTGTTCTCTTTCATGACATTTTGAGGATTTATCTCACTAGGAAGCGGGCTCAACAAATTTCTCTGTCGGTACAAATCCATTTTAAAACTCTGGAATCCCTTCCTACTCTCGAGGTCTTGAAAGGTGTCTGAAGGAGTAGAAGGGGGATTTAAAAATGGTCATGGGAAAGGATTTTGTCGTAGAGTTCAAAAATTATTCTGAAATAACCCTTGTGGGGCGCTTTTGTAGAAAATAAATCAGGGTTGAAGCCCTTTGTCAATGTACGGATATAAATCGACGACCCATAAACTAAAAAAAACTTTAGATAAGATTGAAGTATTTAAAAAGGAAACACAACAGGAGAAGGAGGAATTAGAGCCTATCCCCCCTTAATGACAACCTTACATAACCTAACATCATAAAATAAATCTAATAAACGTTGTCACTTTCGGAAGAAAAAAAAGAACTTTTTGCAATTTACCTTTTCAACTATTTATTTCCTTCAATTCATGAATCTCTATATTTTTCTTAATGGAATGATGTGAATCAAGAAATAACATATTATAAATAGAATGTGATAATTTTTAACACAACGACAATGGAAGACACCAACATCTGATCTTAGATGTGAAAGTAGAGCATTGCTTCCACAGTAATAGACCATTGGAAAATGTCAAACCAATTAAAACACACTTATTTGAAATAGCATCTTAAATTGTTACAAAGCACTAAATGTCTACCTTGCAACAATCAAAGGCAGTGAAACGTTGCAAATACTAAGTAGATTTTGAGAATGTTTTTGCATGCCTTGATAGGAGTATCCTTATCCAAATCTATTCACTTAAGTATGTTTCATCCAGTTTGTGTCCAATACACTTTTTGTATTTCTCCCCCCCCTTTTTTTTATGAGTGATCAAATCAAAAGCCACCTAGACATAGACTTCTTCCACATATTGTAGATATTCATGTCCATGGATAGGTACTAAAAGAAGAAAAAATGAATTAGAATCAAGATCATATGCATGAAACATGTCTATTATTTCTATCTTTGGATAGTTATATAACATTATTTGTGTTCATTTACAACTATTATTCTTATTGGTCTTAATAGGACAAGTTGATTTGTTGTCTTCTATGCAAGCATTAATCATAACTTCAATATGCTTAACTTGATTTCCTTCGCAAGTAGTATCTGTATTTAGAACAAATTTTGGGAACATTGAATTACAATAGTCTAAAAAGTGATGTATCCATCTCATCAACATCGATATGAACTTTGGTGCCTTTTGACAAACCTATGGAGCCAAGAAAATAACCATTTCCTAAAACTAGTAGTTGTAAAGAAGGGGAAACACTCCCCCTTTTTTGTTTCAAATATGTTGAGGAGACTTTTGAAGGAAAATTATTTATAGTAATCTATGAAGGATTCACATATCACTCAAAATTTACCATTGAATCTTTTGATGGAGATTGTGAATGAAAAGAAGACGATAGGGACCAAGAAATAGAGGATTTGGAAGAGGGAGTAATTGTTAATGTTTATGCCATTATTATAGTTCTTTGCATTTCATAAGATAAGAGCATAATAAGAACAAGACCACTAAGAAATACACATCCACAAGAGACACAACATTTATCCTGGGAAACCCCCTAGGGGAAGAAAACCCAACAAAACTTCCTTATCATAAATAGCTTATACAATGTTCAAGAGATAACTCAACCAATACAGAAAAAGTCCTCCTCAAGAGATGCGCCACCCTTCTTCTCCTCTCACCAACTTGAAATTGCATCTTGCCTCATAAGAGAATGAGCAAGTGAAGTGTATCTTAGAAGTGAGGTGCTAGCCTCTTATTTATATCAATCTAGCACGTGTGAAGAGTCACCATCCGGCAAGGCCGACCTCTCACACTGGGTGGGTAAACCCACCTTTAATTAATTATGGCCCTTTTATTATAACTATTGGGGCCGACTTCTTATTCTGCACATTGTAATTGTCCGATGACCAATCCGCAAAAGGGGATTTGGTCCTTATACAATTACCGACTTGATTAATCCTCAATGGGGATTAATCTAATAACAATAATATTAATAATGACATGATT
>SNQJ01S0058170.1:39408-61598 GCA_010110895.2 Picea sitchensis
GACTAGAAGTATGGCAGAAGCATGGTGAAGTATTCCTTGGACAAGGAAAGTACGCAATAAAGATCCTTCAGAAGTTTGGAATGATGGATTGTAAGTCCATGGACACTCCGATGAATACAGATATAAGAAAAGTAAAGGATCCAAATTCTGATCCAGTAGATCCAACTCTATATCGACAACTAATTGGGTCATTGATGTATTTGGTAAATACTCGACTAGACATTTGTTTTGCCGTGAATACACTAAGCCAGTTCCAGGTGGAATCGAGACATGATCATTGGATAGTTGAAAACATGTATTAAGATATATTCTTGGAACAATAAACTATGGCATGAGATATACCGCATCCAATGATATACAACTTCGTGGATTCACAGACTCAGATTGGGTAGGAAGTGCAGAAGACAAAAAGAGCACTTCAGGCATGTGTTTCAGCTTGGGCTCTGCTATGATATCTTGGGGCAGCAGGAAACAGAAGTCTGTCGCACTCAGCACAATAGAAGCAGAGTATATCACAGCATGTGAAGCATGCACAGAAGCAATATGGCTAAGGAAGTTAATCTCCGATTTATTTGATCAGATTCCAAAATCGACCATAATACATTGTGATAATCAGAGTTGTATAAGATTATCAGAACATTTTGTGTTTAATGAAAGGTCGAGACACATTGAGATCAAATACTACTTTATTCGAGATAAAGTCCAGGAAGGAGATGTAAAGCTTGACTATATCCCCACAGATGAGCAGACAACAGACATCCTGACAAAGCCTCTATCCAGAATAAAGTTTGCATATTTCTGAGAGAAGATGGGGATTGTGGAAATAACTCCCTTAGCTGAAAGGGAAGAAATGACTCTCTAGGTTGGGAGGGAGCATTGAAAATATTATTGAAGACATTTATTTTTCAAGATTGAAAAATAGTCCAGCTTGGACAGATTCTTTCCTATTCGGAAAGTGGATTGAGATTTGTGACGGACAACGATTTCCCATTGTGGTTAACATGGGAAATGGTCCATATTGTTGATGTATCATAGACATCGACTTCCCATTGTGGTTAACATGGGGAGTGGTCTAGGGAAGTCTCTCTTCTTGAGGGTTACTCAAGAAGACTGGCCTGCCTCGCCGGACAATGATTTCTCATTGTGGTCAACATGAGGAATGGTATGTTTTGGAGGTTGATATAGGGCAGTCTTTTCCTCTTGTGGTTAACAGGGGAAATGGTCTGGAAAGTCATTCCTTAGGGTTTATACATTCTCTCCAGGGTGCACTTTGATTAGTGTAGGAGGAATGGCCCAGGGTGGGGAATGGTCCAGGCTCAACAATTAGGGATAGGCATTCCTTAGGGTTTATACATTCTCTCCAGGGTGCACTTTGATTAGTGTAGGAAGAATGGCCCAGGGTGGGGAGTTGTCTAGGTTTAGAAGACATGACGGTTATTCTTCCTTTCTTAAGAAGAATAGTCCAGATATCTCATTGTTCTAATCTGAGGGCATATATTCTTTCATATCTCACAGACATGAGTGAAAGATTGGCCCAGATGATTCATTTTATTTTAACAATATTTTTCTGTGCAGGTTGGCATCAGATGATTGTTATGGAGAGTGCTTGTCTCCAGACAGTAGAGATATACTACTGTGGTGGATTTGTTCCATTGTTTGTGACTATGTGTCACGGTTTGAGTAGTTGCGTACTACCATGGATAAACACAGGTGTGTTCTATCAATTGATATTGTACCAATTGTCATAGGAGATTATCCAGTTGGATAATAATGACGGTGCTTGTGATACTACCAATTGAATGGTCTGTTTGTGCTCAAGACCATACCTCCCTAGCTAGGAGGAAGTGTTGATATTATGGTAGCTTCAGGAGGTATGAACCTCTATTGTGACCTATGAAGAGATTAGAATATTTCGGAAGGAAGCAAAGAAATGAATGTAACCCTAGACAAGATGTCAACTAAAGAAAGATAAATAATATGAATTAATTAGTACCCAGAAGGAGAAGTCAGCCCAGGCAAATCTGCCAGAAATACTATAAATACAGGGCACATTCTCTCATTTGACACACTTCTCAAAATTGCAGAGAGCAGTTTCTGCGCACTGCAGTCGAGCAGTTTTGTGTGCAAGTCCTGGGGAAAGTGTTGTGCCAGTTTTTGGGTGAGACTATCTGATCATCTTGGTTACTTCTTGCTTGGTGCATTAGCCTCTCTTGGATATTGGATCGCTACCAGGATTCTTTTCTCTGTCAAGGTCAAGGTGCTCGGAGGGTGGCTTCGCCCTATGGTTGGGTGACAAGGGTATTGTCAATGGTAAAACGAGCACAATCCTTCATATTCTAACAGTGGAAACATCATTCGAAATATAAGGTTGTAAAGACTTAAGGAACCATTCTAAAAGGAACTACGAAGGTATGTAGGCCTTGATCAATCTCTTCTGTCTACGCCACTCTTGGATGTGATCCGAGACATGGGTGGATTTGTCCTGGCAGAAGTTTGATAGAAGTTCTATGCCGACATCATAAAAAACCGATAACTGCAAGTGGTTGAGGAAGACTAAATCCATCTAATTAAAATTTCCGTACATCCCCCCCAGGTAGCTCTACATACCATTTCGCTACAACCCATGTAAGGGTGTGTTTAAATAATGTTAAACAAATAGAATTGTTGTTAAGGGAATTAGAAGAGCACCAAAGATGGAAAGTAGTGACGTGATCAAGAGGATCCTCACCAGTCTTGCCTTCGAATTTCAGAATATCCAAAGGAAGCTTGGTGGGGACGGGGGGCCATGACAGGTCATGAAGCACATGATCATTCATTAATCTAGGCAAGTCTGGTAGATTGAGCATGGCCAGGAAAGGGAGTCAGGGTTGCAACATTTGGCCCCAAGCTCCCGGGAAAGATTGTTGTTGCGGAATCGCAACCCATCTAGGGTTCTAGTATGCACCATGGCCATGTACGGGATTGTAAAACCCTCCTCCAAACTGATTCATAAGGGGTTGGTTGGGCACCATTCCAGTAGGAATTTCATGATGAGGGTTGTAAAGATTACCCCCAGCCAGAGTAGCTCCAGGTTGGGGGTTTCCCAAGGTGTGAAACTGACCTCCTTCGGGTGTGAATATGGAGGATAGAGGTGGATTCTTCATGCCAAATGTGTTGGTCATAATTGGTGTGGAGGAGGCAGGTGTAAAGGACGGAACATAAGCAACAGTTTGTTCGCCAGTTTTACCACTCCATCCAGGAGTATTAAGACCAGGATTAAACCCTGGGTGAAAATGAGGTAGGATTCCAATTGTAGGAGTCGTTTGAGGGATATGAGCACCACCAAAAGAGATAGGAATATGAGGAGGAGACATGCCCCCAATCCCAATACTAGTATTCAGGTTAAACGCTGGAATGGAGGATGAAAATTTCAATGTGAAATTTGACATACCATAAGAAAAAGGGCTAGAGGTCATAGGGATGGACTGCATATTATATCCAGGTGTACAAAAAATAGACCCAAAAGGGTTCGTCACAATGGGTTGAGTAGCAACCACAGGTTGGATATGAGTGATGATGGGAACCGTCGGCACAACAACCGTAGTGGTTTAAGGTGTTGAAGGGACACTATTATCTACAGTAGGAATGGGAGTTGAAGAACTCCCAATATCTTTCTGACTCGACTTCAGTACTCATCCTTGTATGATCACAAGTCTGGTAGGTGGAGGTGTGTGTACCACGTTTGATAACTTTGTGCCTTTTAGAAGGCAAAGACTCAAGATGCGGTGGTAATGTTAAAAAACGGCGAGACCTGCGGGTAAGATGGTCTGGATCCATAATGACTCAAGAATTGAGATATGAAAACAAATCCTAAGGCAAACTAATAATAAAATAGCACACCAAAATAAATAAAAGGCCAATATGCACACAAACAGGATAAAGTGGTTGAAAGGGGCCTCCCTCCCTGAAGTAGGTATGCCTCGTCCAAGAGGGGTCTGAGACTCCCTGCAAAAGATCATAGGTATCTGAATCAGTTACAAGGGCCCTTGTGGGCTTAACAACTAGTCAGTCAGATCCCCCAGAGAGGTAATATTCCATAAAGGTTGTGTGTTGTCCGACCCTTATCTGACCCAGGGTACCTGCAGAATAACCCCTGCAAGTAACCTATGTGGTACCTATGTTAAGAAACTAAGACACCATGATATAACCGATGCGCAGACTAACAATTGTAAGTCGGGTCTACCGTATGGGCAGGGTAGCAAAGCCTGAAATCTCGAAAGCACCACCTCTCATAGAGGTAAAGGTACTAGAAAGACCCCCATATATGAATATATCCCCAGAAATATCTCTGACGCTAAGAAGGTATTGAGGGGATATCCCCTCAACCAACTTCACGTGATCTCGTGCTTAACTTTGGTGTAAGAGGAGCCTCCTGACATCGCCAATTATACAATGGATTTCACCACACCCTTATTCAGACACATACGTTGAATTCAATAGCCTTGTAGAAGTTTACTCACAAAATCATATTCCAAGGCTCTAAATCCTAAACTAGTTTGTGCACCCTAACAAATAAATTGTTTCTAATCAATTTTGAAATTTTCAACGTTACTCAAAAAGGTGCGGAGGTGAAATTAATGATGTTATGAATCAGTAAGTAAAATAAATGAATATGAATAAAATGAAAATTCCTACTTCAATTCCCAATAAATGATAAGTTTTTCAAACATGCAATTTCTAATTTAATTCTGCAATTCCAAATAAGATGCAATCTTTCAATACATGTACTAAGATCAATGATAAGAACCCAAAATATCAAATGCCAACAATGCAAAATGTATATTTTTGTATTTTCAATATAAAAGAATGAAAATGCAAGGACTAAACAACAACTTGATATAAAGACCCTACTATATGTAAATAGAGACAAACCAAGTATAATATCAAGAAGCAAACACCCATCCCAAGATGCAAGGACAATCAATGAAGAGGATGATGAGAAAGAAACATTGCCTGAAAATCCAACCAAAGAAAGGTTCCCTATCACTTTGTAGGCACTTAGTAGTCATAACAGAGAGCTAAGAAGACTCAACAACCATCAAAACTTACCCAATAAATATCAGACTCAACAATCAAGCAAATAAGGATGATGTATGCGATTGTTCAGGAGAAAACCACGTATATATGCTTCCTACAGAATGACATCTCGCGTATGTACACGTCTGTTAGGAAAAAACCGTGTATATGTATTGAAACACTGCCAGGTTAAGGATAAGGCAAAGAAATTTAGACTCAAAATGAACAGAGGATGTCAAGCAATCATACGATAAGAAACTCAATAGAAACGAGAGCAATCGAAGGAGAAAAACACTCCAAACCCTGAAAAGAAGATTCAATCCCCAGTATGGTCGCCAATTATGTTACGAGGAAAATCACAACAAACGAAAATGACTGCATAAATCAACTCTAATCTCAAGTATGCTATATAAACAAATATTCTAACAAGACAGGATAAAGAGCCTACCTTGTCCAGATGTTCGATGAAGTCCACCATTGAGCACTCAAATCAAAGAAATACACGTGCAACTTTTTCTCAACAACCAAGATACACAAGCATATGATGATAATATATAAAGTTAGCACATTCAATATCATAATCCACCAATATTCATAACAAATATGCCCATGGAATAACAATTCAAATATTTGCAAGACATTAATTGGATGAGAAAAGAGTATTTATATTAACATATAATCAACAAAAGTGTATAAGTGACAAACTTTTGTGTCGGCACATTCGGAACCAAGAAACTAAGTCCCTTTTAGTTGGGCCTCCACCACTTCAATCCTCCACCAAAGGAAAGATCATATAAGAGAGATAATTAGGTTCTCCATCAAATAGGGAAGAGCTTGGGGGCTGAACTATGTGTTCAGACTTTAAAGGACAAAGGGATGCATAATCCATATGAAGTGAATAATTTCTCTAGAGTAACTTTGCTCTCAAAGTTGAATTCTTTCTCCCTCCTTCCACACCTTAGATATGGCCCATTTATAGCCTTCAAATGGAACTGAAGGGCCAAGTCATAACGTTTCCAGTATATGGAAAGTCAAGGATCATGGATCTCGTGACGTGACATGGAAACCCAACACCATTTTTTAATTTTGAGCACAAAATCCGATGTAAGCGGGCTATAATGGTGCAATCTACGTATACGCATGTCGTTTAGCTGTTAGGGTGCGTATATGTGGAAAAATATATTTTTTAGCTCTGGGAACTACAAGAAGGGACTTCAAGTCTACATAGGGAAATGAAAAAAGGCCCTCTGTGCAAGTTTTCATAGGGCGTGGCAAATCTTGCTATAACAATGGATTACATGCATTCAATGTTCCAACAATAAAGTTACATGGATCTTGTTCATAATAGATGTGAACATGTTAGCAATAGTACAATTTATCATACATTTTTTAGTGAAATATAGAGTGTAATTAAATCCAATATACTACATTTTTCATGGTACTTATTCATTCTATGATGTGTGTATTAATGTTTGAGTACAAGGTATAGAGATGAACATGAACATGGGAAGTTTCCCTAATTCCACCAAAATCAAACATGTGAGATTATTATATCTCAAATCCAGTGTCTCCAACTTATTCAAATCCCCAAGGCGCTTTGGTATCTTGTGCAACTAACCCAACATTTCAAGAATCAAACCCACAACCTAGCTAGGGCACAAGGGTCAATTCTACGAGCGAACTGAATGGAATAATATCCTCCCAGACATTGCTTGCTAGCATTAAAATACAAATAAAGGTTGTTTTACATTGTTTGGGATACAATACACAAATAACAATTGGTCCACACAACAGTCTGCCCAGATCAATCAATCCACATGATCTAATCTTCAGAAATTATGATATGCCTTGTACTTGGATATATGTCTCATACAATCCACACACCAACTAAAATGAACATGTTTTTAGCACACACAAGTGCATTAGCTTGCTAAAAGGGAATTGTGGAAAGAGATGGTGAAATTGTGAAGGTAAATATTTTTTGGGTTCATAATGTCATATATCCAAGTCAAATTAATAAAAGAATAACATTTCATATTGAAAATTAATCTGTTTATTTATTAAGGAAAGGAGTTTAAGTGAGCAACATTTCATGGTACATTGATTGATTTGATTTGTTGTAAACAAGTCGGTTAAGAATAGGGCTAAGTATGTAGTGACACCCTTTTTTAAAGGTGATTGTAATTCATTGTGAGATTGGAAGGTGATATTTTTAGGGGGGCGAACCATTATAGGGAAAACATTAAGCTCCACTGGATATTGATTAGATGCATTATTGAATTTCCTCATAAATTGAAGTTGGATATCCAATTTCTACAAAACATAGTCCATGGTATATTGAGATACGAATACCATTGAAGGATTCTATTTATATTTGTACCAATATTATTGCTCTCACAAAGAAGGATACCATAATAAAATCATTTTCTTTTGGTTCTTGTTCTAGACCACCTCGAAATGGAATGAATGGGTTTAAGGTTTTTTTTGTGTCGGTGTGCAAATCTTTGTGTACAATAGTGTCTTTTCATACATATCATATACATTTTTTTTTTTTGTGTCTGGAGGAATCAGCAACTAGTTGGGCACGTGCTCACGTTACACGTGGCCGTGTTATCCAACCGCTACCCCTATAACCTCCAGGTGTGCCCACGATGCCCCTTACGCGGCACACAAGGTAAGTCGGGGGGAATTGAACTCGAAACCTCATGGAACTTCATTTTCACGGCACTTGCCAATTGAGTTGCCCCCCCGGGGGCATATCATATACATTTTAACAGAAGTTGATGCATTCAATATCTTTCCACAATCTCTTGCAATCAAAAGAAAACAAACCTCATGCATGAATTAAAAAAACCCAAGGCACTCAATTAAGCATCATTAATCATTGAAAGCAATGAGCTAATAAAGCTAATAATCAAAGGAGAACTTTGTGGAGTCAATGCATTGTGAAGCATTCAAATTTAAAAATAAAAATCAACATTGATTGTAACTTGCAAAGTCTCTTTCTGTAAGTTTACTTGTATTTTCAATATCAAGTTAAATTGTACTTGTTGGGTGCATTCTCAGTTGAACCCAACACCCTCCATTTTTTGATTCTACAATTAATTGGTTGAATCATTGAATTGTATACAAGGTGGAGTTGCAATAATCCCTCTTTGTTTTCGAGTCAATTGTAATCCAAACCTACCTACACAAAGGAGCCTCATTCAATTTTTGAAATGACTCAAAGTCTAAAATTATTAGAGTTATTGAACACTCTAATACTCACTATTGTCGACTACATAATCTCAATCAACTAAGGAAGACTTAAATTAATTTAACTTGTTTGCAAGTTTCACAAGCCAAAGTTAAAATTCTTTAGACTCGTCACAACTTCTTCCGGATGAACTCCATGTAAAGTATCTTCAACATTTTGATTTAGTCCTAATTGAGAACAACCCACTTTTTGAATTTGATAATTATTCCAATCAATAGTCAGCACATGATCAACTCAGTGAAACAACTTCAGATGCAATGTTAGATGAGGATGAAGTTATTCATGAAGAATTTCAGCATACTCTTTCCAAGCCCATTATTAGACCTTATGAAAAAAAAAAAAAAAACACAAAATAAGACATGGATATGATAAGGAATTTACCTTTCATATTCCATATTATTCCAGACCAGTCCACCTCAACAGTCCAAGATTTCTTCAAGAAGTTTCAACTACACATGTTCCAATTCAACATCGGAATACTAAGTACCAACATTGTCATCGAGTTGGTCATATGGATAATCAATATTTTGATCTCTATCTTTTTCAGCATTGCAACAAGCATAATCATTCATCAAACCGGTGCTTCACACTTCAAAAAACCTACGATATTAAATATTCACTATGGTTGGATAACTCCTTTTTAGAGGAAACTAAAAGCCAAGATATTGAGTATGTATTATTGTGAAGTTCAAACACAAGTAAAGACACATTTGCATGGAAACATCATAAAAGAAAAAGGATTTCAAACAATTGTTTTAGATTACTATTTTGGACATGATTGAGGCCCAATTATTAATTGAAAGTCAATTTGATGACTCCCAAATTGTACTCTCTTACACCTTAAGGTAGGCTACACTAATGAGTGGAAATAACTAGTGGTAAATTGAAACCACAAAATGGAATAAAAAAGGTTAGTGATAAACTAAAACCACCAAATATAATGATGAAATGGTTAAGGGTAATCCACAAAAATACCCAAGATGTCTCACCTTTCCACCAACAAAGGGGGGAATATTGATGATGATTGTCAAACTTCAAGTTTCGACAACAACAAACAAAAGTGTCAAATGGGAAACACAAATTTGTATATAGAAAACTTAGACAAAAAATACACCAAATGGAAGAAAACAACAACAAAAACAAGAGCATTGCAAATATTTCATCACTTGTGATAAATTGCCAATTTGGGTACTTTGAGGTTTTTTCCATTTGTCACTGTTTTTATGTGATATGCATTGATGTGATTGAGTTTTTCTTGACATGATTGATTTAAGATTTGAGCAGCTGCAGTAGGACACATGATTTACAACCCCATGGTAATTTGGAAAAGTTATTGTTCAATATCTTGTAGTTGGATCATACACATGATATAAGATTGGGATGTTGATTGACATTATCTGTACGTAATTTTCTAAGAGTAGTTTTGTAGACATTTGGTTCACTTGGATGATCATTTGACCTAGCAGAGGACAACTAAATCCATCTACATTGCATCTTGACATTTGACTGGGTTGTCAACAATTTTAAGGGACGTGTCAGACTTGCAGCTAATTCACTTCTCTTGATTCACTCTCATTAGATATTGGAGTTTACGTCAGTGAACAATTACAAGCATTCTAGCTCAGAAGGTGAGATTTTCCAGATTATATGAGTTTTCGACATCTACGTTTGGTGGTTTTTTAGGCATTTCTTCATTGAGGCTCATCTCAGGAGTTTCATATTGAAGACTTGAATATTATAGCGGTTCATTCACTAATTATAGTTTCTTTACTGGTATAATTGTTTATACTTATGATTGACGGGGGATTGTTGGCATGTGACTCCCTATACAATCATGAAGCTCTACACCACCTTATGCATTTTACATTATAGGATATAGTTTTATCTTAAATGTGTATTTGATCCTACTTTTCCTCCTCCTAGCGTTATCTCTTGATGAGGTGTTGGTGTGAGATTAAATCTAATTTATAAGGTGGTTTCATTCATGTACTATAAAAGTGTATCATTTAAATGAATAATAATAGTGAGGAATATGACTTAAGGCCTTTTCCACCAAATTCGTGTCTTTCTTGTGTTCTATTTCTTAATATATCTATCATAGCGAAAGAAAAATAATAGGAAAAGGTTGCTCATTTTATAAGGTTAAGCTTCAGGTAATAAATAATATATGTTTCTAGTTATTGATTTTGATATGTTTGCAATTATTTCTTTCAATGTGCTTTTAACTTGTTATATTTCTCTGATGTAATATTTTGGCACCATTGACCTACTTTTGTGGTCATTTTTGGGACATCACCTTACCTTATGTATAGGCATGAAAATGAGGATGGAACTAACAATAGTTCAATCAACTTATGATGTCAAATTCATTTCATTTCCTTATATATGTACATTTTTTTTATGTGATGATGTTGTATAGAAAGTTGGCATTTCCCTCGAATGTTAATGTACCACTTGTTTACAAGCAAAATTACATGGTTATTTCGAAATTTAACTTAAAATTTCATCATTGCATTTACATATACATGGTTTTTTGCTTCCATTGTGTGAAATTTATTGAATGTTAGTCTAGTTGAATTTCATAACTACATCTATAGGTACATGGTATTTTTCTCTCGGCATATGAAATTGATTGAATGTTAGGTAGGTAAAATTTTGTAATTGCATTTATATATACATGTTTTTTTCTCTCATAAATAGTATTCTTTAAAATATACTCATACTAGTGATCATTCTCATCAATATTTAAATACTATAGAATAGTAATTACAAAAAAAAATTAATAATAATTATTTGAATAATCAATAATGACTAAGTTAATAAAAATAATTACATTATCAATAATAACTAAATTAACAATGATAATTAAATCGTCACTAATAATTACATCACAATTATGACGTTAAAACAATGCACTCATGATGTTCATATGATGCATTTTTTACATTAATAAAAATACAAGTCAAATGTGATTTAAATAATCATGACACATGATGCAATATGACACAATTATGACACTAAATAGACCCAGAATAATGTGAAAGATTTAAAAAGCGAAAAAGAGATCAATGATTTAGAATCAATCCTTCTACCGTTTATACTCAATCTGTATTATTCAATCATGATCATCGAGCATTAGAGTCCATAACACTAAATATATCTTCTATTGTTGAGATGTAAGAGCCACCTTCTGTATACCTTATTGAATCAACTTTGGAGCTTTCATTGCCAGACTCAAAATCATTAGCGCAAATTTCAAAGTTTTCATCACAAACATCGAAATCTTCAACACCAACTTCATAGTTTTCATCACCATCTTTGGAGTCTTTAGCTCCATCTTCATCATTTTCATCTCTAGTGTTAGTTTTCATCCTCCTCATATCAACCTCCTTGACATTATGATTAGAGGCATCCTCATCCTACTTCCCAATGCTTTGCTAATACCTCTTCATTCAACTCTTTATCAAAGAGGCATACATAACATCATCTTGGCATGGTACCAACTCCAAGGATTATTTATGATTCACTTGTGCTTGGTCATTAGCAATGTTTTAGCAATGGTTTGAAGACTTCATGTCAATGTGCTTCATCCATTATACGTGTGTAACATTTGCATTACTCACTTTGATCAAATGGCCAAAGTAGCAAACTCCATTACTCACTTTGATGTTTGTTTCTTTCATGAACCACTTTGTCTACTTTTTCATGCTAGCATCACATATTGTTAGGAGCACTTGATCATTGTTAGCATTTTCTAACAATGTTTTTTCATCTTCAACACTCTCATTGGAGCCCTCTATTAATTTTTATGTTTTTTACTTGTAACATCTTGTTCCACCTTCGAGGTGGCAGGAGCGGGAGGGGTCGTCATTTTCCCATGAGGAAACCAAGTTCTCTCTTTCCATTGGAATCTGGGCATAGCTACCAATAATCAAGATGAAGCATATGCACTGTACCAAGGTCTTCTTCTCACCAAAAGCAAGAACATACACTCCCTTTCCGTGATCGGAGATTCCAAGATAACCATAGGGAATGTACGCAAAGGGTCCCACCCTCCAAATCTCCATTTAAGAGCCATTATCCAAAGAATCTCGACAATTCACACTCTCTTCCACAATATCTCCTTTTACCATGTCCTTCGGCGAAATAATCAATTGGCCGACGCTCAAGCTAACTTGGCAATTGAACTGGAGCAAGGCGCGCTAGTGATTAATGGGTTATCTCTCCACTCACCCATACCATGACATTTGACACATTTCTTTTTGCTCCCCTGGCCACTGTCGTATGAGCCACAGTGGAAAAAAGGGTCATTGTTTGGGTCACGTTTCAATCCAACGCCCCTGCCTGGACACCTAACCACCCTCCCCCTCACCTCATCATGTGGCTCTGCAACCCCCACCATCTTCCCCACCTCACCTCTCAACACATAAGCACCCACTACCTCACCTCTGTGCACGGTCAGTGGCTTCATATCTCCGCCTCCCCCGACTTGGGAAGTCTTATCGCAGTGCCTTCGACAGTTCATGAGCGTGGAAGAGAAGACTGGAGCGACGTGAACCTGTTCAACATGACGCACAAAGAGTACAACACATTAAACTCAGGTGATATGAAGGATCCCAACATCAGAGGTGATCATGGATGCAACTCGTGGCAAAGCGTGGGAAATTGGTTAAGTTCTCTGAACCATTCGAGGGTAATGGAGCATATCATAATAGGAGCGACTCATTTTTTTGTCATTCTCATTCCTGAAAAGAACAAAGTAGCGTCCACACCTCATAAGCGCACTGCTATCTGTGTTTTACAACCGGATAGAATTGGGATTATAGGCAAGATGACCAGGCAACCACAAAGATTTGTCTCGGGAGAGGAACATGACGAACTGGTAGACACAGTTCAAACACTTCAATTACAGCGCAGAGCACTTTCTTCACAAGTTCTCTCCATCACAGAGATTACCATCCAACACAGGAGTGAACAACAGAGAAATAGAGATGAGTGTGAAGCTTTGAGGCAGCAGATCGAGGAAATCCAAATGGTAGCTGGACCAACGTCGCCCGCAACCAACTACATTCCAATTTTTGATGAGGCCTCCTCGCTTGGACCACACCCGAACCTGGACCTCAAACTACGGCCTCCGACAGAGGCAGAATTCTTGGCACCGAACACTTCCAAAATCTAAGTGTATGCAATGTTTTTTTATGCTGTTACTAGGATCATTTTGCATGGTTTTCACCATAGCAAATCAAGTCGGTTTTAGCGTTTTAGCAAGCAATACCTTGGTTCTTCATTTTCTCTTCGGAGAGTTCAGGGGGGTAATTTTTGAATTTTGCAAATTCTGTAACACAGAGTATGTACATCACCTGCGTATCTTCGCATTTTTTTTAATATAAATTTTGCCCAGTTTTTGTTTTAAAAAAAAAAAAACATCTTGTTCCACCTTTAGCCACTTAATTGAGATTGAGATTGTTGGTACCTTACTAGCACCAATCAACAATTGGCTCATAAAAAACAAACATGTCTCAAACAAGGTTTGAAACCAAGTAGGGAGTATAACAATTTTCCTCCTAACCACTTGAGCAAAACCCAATTGACAATTTTTTTTGTTGATTTATGACAATGTTTCCTTCAGATCACTCTCATCTTGCAACATGTGCTCTTTTGGATGACTATCTACCAACCACAATATGGGATTTCTCTCACCTTTCATTTTCATGTGCTTTCATTTTTTTAGCACAATAAATATGGGTTGATTCCTCACTTGTACATCAATAACATATTTGACACATTATTTTTTGAGACACATATTAAGAATTATCCATGCACTTTAAGAAGATAGACTCAATTTTTGTTGTTTTTTCAATTGTGATGACTAATTATCCCCACAACCTAATAAGATGGTCTCACTTTATATTATTTTTCTTAATTGTACATGAGTACCTCATCAATGCTAGGACTCATTTTAGAGAAGCATTGTGCTAAATAAGTATGTGCACATCATATGTACCTTTATCATCTTAGTTATATGTTTTAAAGTGAGAATATGTCTTGTTTCCACTTTCACTTGTATTTACCCACATTTAATGTGAGCCTATCCCAAAATTCTTATAAATATGGGATATGTTTCTACTCATTATTTTCATCTCAAATAAATTAATAATTTGAAGGGTCAAATAAGTGTTCATGAGTTTCCTATAAGATATTGTCACGGTAAACAAGTTATGAGTGACTTTGCTATGACAAGTTAGAAGTAACTTTGCTATGACATGTTGTCACGGTGTATAAAAACAAGTATTCCTTATTTTATATAAAAACAAGTATTCCTCGTTTTATAAAGTCTAAGAAAATATTTCTACACCTTAGTATGAAAGTAATTGTAACATCAAACAAAGATAAAACAGATCGTAACATCAAATCAATGGCATCTTCATTTCTTATCTATCAAGCGTAGTTGAAAGATAATAAAAAAATCTTGGAAACCTTTATTCCAATTTTTTCATTATAAAAAATATGTGTTTCAAATAGATAGAACATTATTTTTAAATTTTTTCATGTACATATGATTTTATAAATAAGTCATATTTTACATTGCACAAAGCCATTTTGTTTGCTATATTAGTTTATTTTCCTTCACCTGCGCATTTTAAAGAATCTCAATAACAGCAAATACAGTCAGAATTACAAAATAACATGAAAATTGATCAGAAGTAAACTTTAATAAAATCCACATGTTGAAACAAACTTCACAACTATATAATCCTGAAAGTCGACTCGAAATCGAGAAAGCCAAACATAGACAATGAAGTACTCAATATACCTTTTGACACTATAACAATCTACTCCACGCAACAATGTTCAGTTATCTATCGATCTATACAACGATACCAGGCGTTGTCAAGCCCGAAATTAAGATCCTGAAGCTTTGTAACAAACATCTCCATCACAGATAACTCCTGCGGGCTTGCAGTTCTCATCCATCGCAGCATCTGTGCCTTGTCCCTTGTCCTGGTTTCCCAGATCCGGTTGATCCTTAAAAGCACAAGTCAAATGAAGATCGTAGTCACAATCTTTGCAATAATAGGACCATGCAGTGCCACCTTCATTGCATCCATCACAGCAAAATACAGGCCTCCGTGTCAATACAAGGGGGTGTTCATGCTGGCTGTACCTTATCTCCTTGGGTGATTTCTCAACCAGCTCTTCCATTTCCTTCTCCAGCCTTTCCAGATGAGCATCAGTGAAAGGATAAGCCTTGGCTCCATGGGTGGACACTGCACCTCTGGCATTATCTGTCAAAGTTTTTCCATCTGGACCAACCACAATCAAGGATGGGATGCCTCTAACACGAAAAATCCGAGAGAGATCCTTCTTAGTTTTATCTCCAAATGGAAGAGCCAACCATGGCATGCTTTTGTAGTAGTCTTCAAAAGCCTCTTGATCTTTGTCACTAGAGATGAAAACAATCTCAAACGCTTCTCCTCTTTCCTTGAGTTCGTTGTATACCTGTATAAGCTTTGGAGTGAANTTGATTAAGAGTTTATTTTCTTTAAGGAAGTAAGGAAACATGTAAAGAGATCACCACCCAAAAACATCTGGCAAAAGTGGAAATCTGCATTTTTATGGATAACTAAGTTATTACAAAATATAGACCAATAGAGACTTTTTCCTACTATAAGAAAAAAAATATGCAACTAGAAAATGCAAATTTTATTTCATCTTTTATATTAATATTGGGTTATCTTCGCTGAAACCATCTTTTGATCGTGGAGTAAAGACCTAAAACTGCCTTAGATTAGCTAAGAGTTCTTCTTCCTCAGTCATCTTCCTAGAACTTAATGAAACAGGTGAACGACCTAAGACCCAAAGGCATCTGACAGAAGTGAAAGTCTGGCCTTTTAAGAACCAACAACAGGTCATGCCTCTAATTGGCTAAGAGCTCCTCTTCCTGAAACTTAATGAAACAGGTAAACAACCCAAGACTATGTGACAAAAGTGAAAGTCTGCCCTCTTACTAACCACCAACAAGTCATTTTGGATGACATGGTTTTTCTTGAATAACAATGATGAATCAGCCTACATTAACCTACAACAGCTAATAATAACTCTCTTTACTCTTTACTGCAAATCAAGTCAATTATAAGTTTTGAAGATACCAAAACAAATAAAAATAAATAAAATGAGATACTAAAATAAAAACAAATGTGAAGAAACCATATTTTTTGCTCCATAAATCTAATGGGTTTGTGTAAAATCTAGTGTCGTTACTTTCTCCTCCAGATTTAAAGAATCTTCAAAGAATCTCATTTCAAGATTACTTGACGTGTTATTTAGATGGGTTATAATGTTGCTCATGCCAATTACAGAGAATACACACAGAGTCGGCATGAACCGAGAATACACTGACAAAGAAACAGGACATTATAGCAGTATACACTCAGAATTACACAGAAAGATGGCAATAGAGCAGAAGAAAACTTGAGATAGAATTACAAAACTGTAAAGCACTACATGTCAACTTGATGAAATCCCATTCTAGAAGCTAAACACAGACTATGAAGTACTCGATTTATTTATTGACAATATAGATCATGACCTCCTTCACTCAACAAAGCTCAGTTATCTATCAATCCATACAAAGATAACCATGAAATCTCAAGCAACGGATTGAAGGCCAGGAAGCATGGCATATTATATCTAATGAGCCACCTTTGTCATGATCAAGCTTAAGCCTTGTAACAAACGTCTCCATCACAGATTACCCCTGCTGGCTTGCAGTTCTCATCCACGGCATTATCTGTATTCTGTCCCTTTTCCTGGTTTCCCGGATCCTGTTGATCCTTCAAAGCACAAGGCAGATGAAGATCGTAGTCACATTTTTTGCAATAATAGGACCATGCACTACCGTCTTTGTTGCATCCATCACAGACGAACACAGGCCTTTGTGTCAGTACAAGTGGGTGTTCATGCTGGTTGTACTTTATCTCCTTGGGTGAATTCTCAACAAGCTCTTTCATCTCCTTCTGCAGCCTTTGAAAATGAGCCTCAGTGAATGGATAAGCCCTGGCTCCATGGGTGGACACTGCACTTCTAGCATTACTTGTCACAGTTTTCCCATCTGGACCAACCACAATCAAGGATGGGATGCCTCTAACACGGAAAAACCGCGAGAGATCCTTCTTAGTCTTATCTCCAAATGGAAGAGCCAGCCATGGCATGCTTTTGTAGTAGTCTTCAAAAGCCTCTTGATTTCGGTCCATAGAAATGAAAACAATCTCAAACGTTTCTCCTCTTTCCTTGAGTTCGTTGTAAACCTTTGTAAGCTCTGGAGTGAAACTTCGGCAAGGGGGGCACCAATGGGCAGAGAAATAAAGAGCAACTGTCTTGCCCACAAGCTCAGATACCAGGACCTGTTACAAGAATCAAGGCATATAAATGATTAGTACCACCCACAAGAGTACGAGTTCTTACCACACTCCATGTCATGCTGTAGCTTAGTAGTTGCGACAGAGCACAGCCATGAAAACAACCCAGATTCAAACCCCTTCAGGTGTAGAGTCCCTTGTGTGTAAATTAGGGAAGGTGTTTTATGCATTTTGTAAATAAATTTACACACTTAACAATTTGACATTGTTCCTCTATTTCCCCAGCATTCAAGAGCAAAATCATTAAATTGTGTATATCAATAACCTAGTTTTCCCTAAAAAGCAAATCATACTTTTAACCAGATTCAACTAATTAATTTGTAAATTGCACATCCCAAATTGTGTCTATGAAGATTTCTTTTTATTATTTGTCTCCATCTGAATTATTTTGGAGAATGATAATCAACAAGTGTATTGAAAGTCTAGGTTTCTGTATCCAGATTGATCAGAAGTTAGAACAGAACCAATATTATAAGTAAACCCTTTCTTTTCAAAAAACAGGGCAACAGTGACCTCATAAATATGGGATAGCACACTATCAAACACAGAAGACCGTTTGGCTTAAGCTGCTGCACCTGAGGGGTTGTAGACTGTCAAAAATCACCCAAAACTTGCACCTGGCCCTGACTGCTGGCCAGCATTATCACAAAGCCCAAACTAACATGGGGAGCCCAAAGGAGTTTGAAAATGGGTAATCATCGCGGTAAGCACTCAGCCTGAACATTTGTAAATATTACCCTCATCTGTATTGAAAGAAAATAAATTATATCTATGGTGTGATTCACTAACCATGGCATAAGAACATAGAAGGTAGTAAGAAGATCTCAGTAACTCACCTGGGCATCTCCATGATTGATGACAAAGTTGCGCTCATCAGAAACCAAGAGTGACTCCAGGGTTTGTGCTTCTCGTTTGGCTTCCTCTTCAGCTTCAAGCTCATCCAGCCGCTCTTTTGTAAATGGGTAAGCTCGGATTCCATAGTCTCGTATAAGGCCCACTGCATCAGTCTGTACTGTTTTCCCATCTGGACCTAAAATGATCAAGGTTGGGATACCCGGAACTCGGAAGTAGCGAGACAAGTTCTTTTCAGTGTTGTCTGCAAATGGCAAAGCCAGCCATGGCATGCTTGCATAATACTCTTCAAAGGCTTTCTCCTCTTTGTCACGCGAGAGAAACACAATCTCAAAGGCCTCCCCTTTTTTCAAAAGCTCGTTGTAAATCTCTACAAGCTGTGGAGTGAAACTTCTACAGGGACCACACCAGTGGGCTGAGAAATACAGACCCACTGTCTTCCCCGCAAGCTCAGCTACCGGGACCTATTGGCAAGACCCAAAYTGACTATGAGACCATCATGAAACAGAAACAGACTACGTGCGCCTATTTTTCTTAAACCTTTACAAGATTCAACGATGGCATAAAACCAAATAACCTCATTCAATTTATTAGTCTTAATGCACGCATGATCTATTCTATAGGTTTTCAAGGCTCAATGACCCAATACGATACATGTTTCCTTCTCAAAACAAAAAACCCAAATCCAGATTTGCAGGCGGAGGAAAACACAAAAGCGAAAAAGGAGAAAAACCCACCTGTGTTCCTTCATGGCCGAGGACAAAATCTCGTTCATCAGACAGCAGAAGAGACTCTACAGTCTGTGCAGCCCTTATGGCCTCCTCTTTGGCCCTCAGCTCGTCAAGTCTCTCTGCAGTGAATGGATATGCCTCGGCACTATATTCTTTAATGATCTCCACACCTTTCGCGGTTATCACTCTGCCCTCCTTGTCCAGAATAACAAGGCACGGAATGCCATGGACCTGAAAGGCCTGATTAAGATTCTTCCTTGTATTTTCATCTGAGAATGGCAGGGCAAGCCATGGCATGGTGTGGTGGTATTCCTCGAATGACTTCTCATCACGATCTGCAGAAATGAAGACGATATCGAAGTCCCCCTTCTCCAATAACTTTTTATAGATTTCGGACAAAACGGGGGTGAAAGACCTGCAAGGAGGGCACCAATGGGCAGAAAAGTACAGACCCACATATTTCCCTTCCAGTTCTTCAACTTTCACCTGTAGATTACATTGAATTCAATCCATTAATGCATTTTTTTGAGCAAAATGAACGATATCAGAGACTGTATCTATTTAATTAGAACAACCATACCTTGTCTCCATTGTTTCTTATCAAGAAATCACGTTCCTCATTGCAGAGCAAAGAGCTCAAACTCTCGTGGGTTTCACCCACATGGGTGACTGCTTTCTCCTGCTCAAGCTCAGCCATAGTGTGCGAACACACGATCTCTTGCTCTGTTTTGTTAATCGACTTTCTTGCATTGCAGACTGTGAGATCGCATGGGAAGAGAATTTATCCTCACAGTTGACCAAACAATTCGAGACAAGACAAATCTCTGGCCGCCCAGGCCACTTTCTGCGATTTTTCTTCGCGAAATCCAGGCGTGCATCGACACGGACAGCTTTATGTATTTTATTAAGAGTGGGCCTTAAATGTCATGGTGAAGGTTTTGAAAAAAACTTAGCGGGGTTACTCTATCAGAAGTTTTCTGATAAAAATGATATGATAATTGATAATTTGTTTGACAACTATATAATGAGATCAATTCACATAATATCAATATGTTCATGATTAATTTTTGCTTAAATTTAATATTAAATTTAACTTTTTTATTTTATATCAAATTTCAACACTATAGATCTTGATAGGTCTAATTTTGCATATCTAGATTCAAAACCCACCATTACAATCCAAATTCAATTTCGATAGACCTAGTTTTACATGACTTGCTAACGAAGATTTCACCATGTCATCACAAACAACTGGAAAAATTCGGGAATAAATCATCCGTGGTTCCATCCAACTACTATTCCACTTGACCCTCGAGAGCGCATCATAGGCCGGGAAGTTGGAAATGGATAAGATGAAGATTTACCTTTATTGAGTTGAAATTTTATTGTTACGAGTATTTTGGTAATCAAATATAATTAATAAAAATTATAATTGTTTTTTTAAATGTAATTATTAAAAATAATTAATTAATTAAAAAATATTTTAATCAATAAAATTATTTTAAAATTTTAATTTTTTATTTATTTAAAAATAAAAATATTGTTGTTTTTCCTACATCTATTTTAAAATATATCATATAATGTATCAATAAAGATGGAAAGTGATCTTCATATAATATATATGATATATGGTTGGAAAGTAAGTGATAAGGATGAAGATTGGTACTATTATGCTTAGGAAGGACAATATCAACCTTTACCTTTAGTGTGGGTTCATTGCAATGTTCTTTATATGTTTTTTTAATTAATGTTCTTTATATGTTTTTTTAATTTAATTTAATAAGGAGAAAATTTGGAAGATAATAAGGATAAATATTTTATTATTATTCCTTTTAGTAATATTCTGTTGTTGAGATTGTTTTCTTGTTAATTGTACTTAATCTCCTCATATTGAAAGAGCATAAATGTAGGTTCTCTTTTCTTGATGTAGAAAAGGATTTATGGGTTGGTGGTGTGGACATGTTTGGCAAGGTACTATAACATTTTTATATGAGTAATATAACACCAATGTAGTAGTACAGTTTGTATTAAGATTTCACAATGACATTATAGCCCGTCCATATTTATAGGTTGGTGGTATGGACATGCTTGGCAAGGCACTACAACATTTCTATAAGAGCAATATAACACAAAAGTCGTAGTACAATTAACATTAATATTTCACAATGACATTATAGCTTGGTCCATATCCGAGGCAATACTTCGTTGTACAACCCAATATGACTATTTGTCTTACATGTCCTTACACAGGATAAACGATCTCCATCCTCAATGGTATTTATATTTTTCATGAACATTCTATTTGGTAAGTGACTTGGGTATATCGATTTTGATATACCCATAATAGTGTTATATGCTTTGTAAGGGATTATTAGTTCTTGTGTACCTCTATCATGAGACTTTTTTCATTTTAGTCCTCCCCTAGGACCCTTGTTTCCATTCATAAACCCTAGGACCCTTGTTTCCATTCATGACAGGTTGAAAAACTATAGTCTTAGCAAAGTGTGGAAGAAAAATAACTTATTTTTCATGATTTCTCTTCAATTTTGATTATCGTCCAAAAATATGAATGAGATATTTTATGACATTGTCAATCAAGAAAAATAGGAAAAATAAAAAACTCTCATGTGATTGTTGTGTATGTTTCGTCACTTGGGTGAGCAAAACAAGAGCACTTGCATTCCTAGGTGGGCATGTTAGACAAGACAGAGGTTAGTGAGTGGATTAAATAAGTCAAACACATGAAATAAACAAGTAAACAAACTAAAACAACTAAGGAAATAAAAACTAGAATGCATAAGAAACTTAGAACATAAAACAATCAACCAATGACCAAGATTATGCCACCAATGGATAACTATATTAGTTGGCAAAACA